>JBBPDH010218640.1:0-13125 GCA_037974565.1 Clupeocharax schoutedeni
GTGTGTGTGTGTGTGTGTGAGAGAGAGAGAGAGAGAGAGAGAGAGAGAGAGAGAGCAAAAGAGAGAGACAGTGAGACAAAGAGAGATGGTTCTGTGTGTAAAGCAGCCGAACGGCGCCAAGGCTATGAAATCATTCTGTTTGGGCAAGGATAATGTTTCATGTGCAGTACTGCACAAAAGTTGGACATACCAACTAATAGATGTATTTTTTCCTTATTATTTCTGGTTTCCACGTTTTAGAATGATCAGAGTTGTGCTGTAACACAGACGGTCATATTTTAGAATCGTTTTTCTAGTTTATACACCTTTAGGTTTCTAGTCATTTAGTATTGGTGAGAAAATCAGGACAAAATAATAGATAAATATTGATATATTCATGCTTAAAAGCACAGGTATTCTGTGCAACTGGGATGTTTCATCTTGGGGCAGCTGGAAGGCTTAGTGGTTAGGGCGTTATCCTTGCAATCAGAAGGTTGTGGGTTTGAATCCCAACTACAAGTTACACCACTGGGATACCCTTGAGCAACGTATTGTCCCCACACACTACTCCCCGAGTGCCCCTCATTGGTGGCAGCCCAATGCTTCACTTGGTGAATGGGATAAATGCAGAGAAAGAATTTCACACTGTTCACGACGTGTGCTGTGGTGTGTTCATGCATGACTATAAGGGGCCACTTTACTTTGTGTCAGAGAGAAAAAAACATAGTCCTTTTTGCACTAAGTACCCATTAATGCACACATTACACTAATGCTGTATTTCACATCTGAGGTTATGGCTGTTCCTGTGGTTGTTCTCACCTTTAATGCTCAGAGCTAAAGCAGCATCAAACTCTAGGCACTGCTGCAGAGCTTCGCTGTGTATCTGTGACAAACTTTTTTGCTATTAAGTGCTCTGTCGTATGAGTTGTTTTCATGCACACCGGGTACGCTCGGTCACGAGGTACCGGAAATGACCGCACGTCAGGTATAAAATCAGGTAACAGGTGCACATCCTCGCACAGTCATTGAAGTCCCAAGCTTCATGCTAAGTGTCCTCATAGCCATCCGTACAAGGTCCCGTGAGTACTCACGCTCTCCGGAGCTCCTCTCTTACCCCCCTGTGTGTGCGAGTGAGAGCGCGGGCCTGTCTGGTGCGGGCCTCCACTCCTTTACCGGAGCGCTCTCAGAATAAACAGCGTGGTTCACCTGCTCTCGCGTGCCAGTCACGCCCGGGCCAATCCGCCACGCAACAAGGGCATCCAGGCCTCTCTTTTCTGCCCACCATGACAGTTGTATTTTATTTAGTTAAGGTAAAGTAAAGGCTATACCAAAAAATGCATATCAATTTAAGGTAACTCGAATTACTCTCTATTACTTCAGTCATTTTATTTCTTTAAATAGCTTACTTATTTTATGTATTTAAGCAAACTCCAGTTCTCTTATTTAACAAGGAATTTCCAGTACTCCCTGTAGATACCACCCCATCTTCCCACATCTATTGTTTTAACTATAGTTTATTTGATAATAAACAGATTATGTAGATTATATTTCAGATTAGATTATGCTTGTCAGGGATGAGATTATAGATTATGTTTGTCAGGGATTAACAACATTGGATTCCATTATACATATATGTACACAACCCCAATTAAAAACAATGGCAGGCCAGTGACACTGACAAGTGAATAACATTGCTTATTTTGTTACAATGGAGTCTGTCCAGGGGTGGGACATATTAGCCAGATGGCACCAGGGTGTCTAAATGGAAGAAGTTGAGCCAGTGGGTGAGAGCTAGTTTGTCCAGAACAACCTAAAGATACTGGAATGGATTGAGATGTGGTGTTATTTGTACTGTTCTTGGGCTGTTCTTGCAGTATGGAAGGGTGAATTATCCTGCTGAGAGAGTCCACTGCCATTAGATAATTGTAATGTATCAAATGAACATCCACATGAATCCATAAAACATTATCTAGAACAATCGCATTGCCTCTGCTGGCTTGCTTTCTTTCCATAGTACATCCTGGTGCCACCTCTTCCCCAAGTAACCAATGTACCAGTCCACTATGTTTTAGAGTGTGATGTAAGAGAAGATGGAATCCGTTAAATCATTGCTCCACAGTCCTGTTCTGTTTCAAAGCTTTTGGTGGTGGACTGTGTGTTCTGACATCTTTCTATCAAAGCCACTTTTTTGAGCAATTTGTATTGCAGCACCTTTTCTTTGATATAAAGGAACGTGGCCCCTTACAGTCCCTCATTAACACACCACAGCACAGCACACAGTGTAAACTTCTTTCTCTGTATTTAACCAAATCAAGCATTGGGCTGCCACTAATGACTGGCACCCAGGGAACAGTGTGTGGGAACGGTACCTTGCTCAAGGGTATCTCAGTGACGACACTAGCAGTCCTGGGATTTAAACCCACAACCTTCTGATTGGTGTGGCAACTCTCTAACAAGTAGGCCACCAGCTGCCCCAATTTTATTTATCTATCCCTCACTTCATCCATGCATTAGTGAGCCTTTAGGCACTGATTGTCCTTGGATCACTGTTGGATCACAATTTGGCCTTTAATTTGGTCACTCAAGTCTTTACACTGTTCCATAATATCAAACAGAACAGAATCTCAGCTGACACTGAAACAAAAAAGTCTACATTTTTCACTTCACCTGTCAGTGCTTTGGCTGATAAATACATGTACCTGCTGTACCAGACAAAGAAAATAGATCAGTATGCATGTGCTGATAGAGCTGGGCTAATTTAGTGTGGGCCTGGGTGTCTGGCTCTCCTGTTTCACACACTGTATTTTATTTAGGGCGTCTGTCCTTAAGCTCATCTGCCGGAGTGCTGTAGGGCTGGAGTTATCAGCGCTGGTCATTTAGCCTGAGGAACCACACCAACTGCACACTAGCAGTATTAAAGGCCATTGTTTCCAATACTCTTAATTCCTCGGTAGTAAAACAAGAACCTACACACACACCCTCGCTCCGCCCTCCTTCACTTCCTGCGAGTATGTGAGAGTGGCTGTGTTTCTAATCACATCTGAGATCACTTCCCTTCCTCTGCTTTCTGATTTCCTTTCCTGCAGGGTGGGAGTCAAACAAGAACGGCTTCGACTGCTCTGTTTTAAAAGCTCGGTCTTAAAAGCACAGAATCAAAAACAGCCAGGTGAATTAAAAGTGAAAAAGAGGGGAAAGAATTTTTTACAACAAACGTTATAAGTGAGTCTCAAGGGAAAGGAAAAAATACAAGAGGTTCTCTGGAGTCACTAGAACTGAGTATGTCTTTAAGTTGAGTTAATATGGTTATCTTAGCATCATAATTAGATAAATAAACATGAATAAGTTTTTCTTGTATTCACTGTACATTTCACTTCATTACATTCATTTGGCAGACGCTTTTATCCAAAGCAACTTACAACAGCCTTTGAGGAAACATTCAGATTTTAGCACAGCGTGAGAACCAGAGGAGACTACTAAGTGCTAAAATCTTTATATATATATCCAGAGTGAGTTTCCACTGTAAAAACAGCTCCATGACACTGCAGTGGAGAGCTTTTATTTCATCGAAGGACTGTAAACACTCGGCAGCCACTCCATTAGACGCTCCGACCACATCAGTGTCGCCAGGTTGAGAGAGGTCCACTCAGAACCGTCCAGCCATGAGCGACTCTGTAGCTGCTAGAGCGTGACTAACACAAATTCTGCGCTGGTGACACTTTTTAGCAGGATACCAGCAAAACTACAAGGGAAGAGTTTCTGATAAAGTGTCCAAGGAGTCTATATTTAAGCTTTTGGAACTAGAGCATAAGGAGAGTGAGGAACAAAGAGAGAAAATAACAATAGCTGCAGGTCAGTCTCTTTATTGTGTGAACAATAGTCCAGAGCTCAGTGGGCTCCAGCCTCCATGATCACTGCAGCTACTGCTAAAGGACAAAAATGGGACAAAAGGAACTGAGTGGAATGACAGCAAGGATACACACATGTGCGGACACACACACACACACACACACACACACACACACACACACACACACACACACACACACACGCCAAAAACAAAACTAAACCTCACTCGTGCCTGCGAAGGTCCCAGCTGAGCAAGGGAGTAAGTGATGGTCTGTGAGAGACAGAGGGCAGAGGTCACTGTCTCCAAATGCTAATTTGCACACAGCTACTCCCTCTTTCAGATTATGTGTGGACAAGAAGGCACCTTCTGGGGTGCATGACACTCAAATACAAGAACGCGTCTGAAGGGGAACACAGCTGCTTTACGGTGCATCCTTTGCTGACTCAGGCGTTCCGTTTCACCAACAGACCTTGTAGAGATTGTTTCTGCAGAGAAGGGGGAACACACTATCAATAATGATAAAAAGTGTAGAAATATGCTACATAATTCCTCTATCTCTCTCTCTCATTCCATCTCTCTGTCTCTCCCACAGTGTGACTGTTGGAAATTGTACCTTTTAGATTACAGGTTTAGAATCAGCATCTCCAGCAGAATCTCTTCAGAACGAGCAGCACTTACACAGTTCTGACTAAACGGACAAATAACAACATGTTTCGCATCCACACACCCACACAATGACACAGACTAAAGCTTCGAGAGGGGTGAGCCGAGTGTGTTTGTGTGTGTTTGTCTTGTTATCTCCATCACACAACCCAGCTGTCCTGTGGGAGCCAAACAGAGGCATATGATTGGCCAGATCAAATGAATGGAGTGGGGGTTGAAGGGGAAGGGTCATGTGTTAAACTTCTCTTAGACACACACACGCACACACACACACACACCGAGCACACAAAGACAGGCAGCTAAAGTGAGATTCACAACACAATGAGAAGGATGTCTGGCTGACGCATCAGAAAATACACACACCATCCCCCTTTTTCAGTCTGTTACCTTTCATTGCACATTAATGAGGAACATTTAACATGTTTCCGAAATATACTCCAGTGGTGTCATTTAGAATGATTGTCTTCCTCACTTCCATTCATTCTCTGAAATCACTGTCAATGATCAAAACCAGGCATCAGGCAGCCTCCTATCAACATAAGTAACTGGAGAGTGGTAGGGGCTATGCTATGGATGTACTCTGGGCTTATTACTTGCAGAGTTTGGGATTTTCAGGGGATATTTTCTGAGAAGGTGGGCTGGCAGGCATCAAAAATGTACTTTTTGTCTGCTCTAAACTAATCTATGTAGCTTCGAATATTCTACAACAAACAGCGCTCTAAACCTCCACACTACCACCACCATGCTTTATTATGGTTCTCAGTCAGGTAAATTAATGCCATCCCATGACTGACCATCTCACCAAACACACCCATTGTGGGGGCAGGGCAGTGAGCGTTTGACCTTCTCTCTTTCATCAGTATTTATTCACCTCTTCTCACTAATTGGATTTCAGCTACTGCCAAACGGGGGAGGGACAGGGGTGGGGAAGGGTGTGTGTGTGTGAGTGTGTGTTGGGTTTAATACAAAAGTGGTAACACCACAAAAAGGGGAAAAATAGAAACTGCCTCAGAATGGGATTATCCACAATACATAAGCATGAACTGATTTTTATATGTCTGTATAGTAGATGTGCTTGCTTTGATCCAATATGCATCTTAAACTCAAGCCAGTAACAATGCTTGAGAAATGCATGTGTATTTTTCTTTATGGGTATCTAAGTGTGAACTATTCTCATGGGAACACTTTTTAAATTTGTATAATGAATTGAACAGTTAATTACGCAGTGATATGCAGTGCGCAAGATAGATATTCCTTCAAATTTACACTTCGACATGCAGCAAAACTTAAAAAACACACATACACACACATCCCAAAGGTTCAAACAAACATAAAATAAACATCTGTTTTATGCTTTGGGTTTTTTATGTGTATAAAGGGAAAAAAATTATCCCAGCATGTGTCAAACAATTAGTCTGTGCCTCTTCACACATAGACCATGCTGCTAATTAAAAATAAGCTTCCTTAATTGATTCGCATTTGCCTTCAATTAGACGTGCAGAGTAATTAGGACATCTCTGAATTGTTCTAGTAAAGTGTTCTGGTCTTATCTGTTAAAATGGAGCTGCTTAACTGTCACATACACAGTTATACAAGCTCAACATGCAGTGAAATATAACTCTCTGCTCGCTTAATCATGTAAAAACTGTTTTTAAAAAATCTACAACACACAAACACTTCATCACTCTACATCTCCACACTCCAATCGTCTTGCTTTATTCTGCTTCTCAGTCTGCTAAATTGATGCCAGCCCAAGACTGACCATCACCCTAACACATACACTGTGGGGGCAGGGCAGTGAGTGTCTGACCTCCTCTCTTTCATCAGTATTTATTCACCTCTACTCACTAATTGGATTTCAGCCACTGCCAAATGGGGGAGGGACAGGGGTAAGCAAGGGTGAGTTGTTGTGTGCATGTTGGATGCAATATAAAGGGTACATTACATAAAACGGGGGAAATAGTAACTTCCTAAGAAAGTGATTACCCATAATGCCTAAGCATATCGGAGGAGGGCTAATTGAAAACACTTAATTAGCGCCTAAAAGAGTCTCGGCGTAATGCTCACACACACACACACCCACACTGAGGCAAAGGGTGAATCTAATAAATGCATTGAGGACATTAGGCGAAAGCAGAGATCGTGATGAGGCTGCTGCTGAACAGTGTGCTAGCTTGGTCTAATTTTAGGCTAATTAGCACTTAAGTGTGTAACTTAGCAGACGACCCAACTTTCGTCCTGAGTGGCATTCTCAAGTTGAGACACAGCCTTTAAAAAATTCAATGCAGTAGCCCTGTTGGTAAGACAAAAAGTGTTTCTTCATCCTTGGAAGTATTCAATATTACAAACATGTCAAACAAAACACAGCAGTGACACACTGATGAAGCCACTGCAGCTGGTTAGTTAAAACAAGAAAATCTAGTGAATTAACTTGATGTTTTGAAGATTATTAAACAAGAATGTTTCTGTGTTAGAGGAGAGCATCCAGACATGAATTAGGGTTGGAAGATGTGAATCATATTGTTGCTAGCAACTCCAGGTGATGCGGGAAATAGCACGCCTTTGACACCGGCTGTAGAGCCCCCACAGCAGGGCGATTGCGGGGCAGCACAGTCAAAAAGTTTTCCTTGCATGAAAGCTTCCCCATGCAAGCACCACTCTCCCACCCCCATTCACGACTCAAACAGGTTTGCCTGCTCAGTGAAGCTCCTGCTGAGAAGCCGGTTTAAAGTGCTCTGGCTATAGAGGATTCAGTTATTCGGCACATGAAATTAGCTCCAGCTCCAGCTGCTGTTAGATGTACACTGGGACCCAGGATGCCAGACACAGCAGGGAACCCAAAGCTGTTAGCTAGCCATTGGTATGACAGGATATGTAGTCATGTAGGGGCTAATGGCATTCGTCTGTGGCAGTCAGAGGTTACTAAGAATAGTGTTAAAGAGTTTTCCCAGACTATGTCAGATACTGTAAGACGTTTTGGCCCCAACCCATCCCAGTGCGACATGGCCCTGAGGCCTACAGCAGGTTCTGAGCACTGAATTGCTGAATGTCCAAGAGGTGCTCTGAAAGCAATAAGGGTTTTATTGACAATTGGTATCTGTTTTGAGGGCAAGCCTGGCCTCTTGGCTTGGGATGGTATCCACCCTTTGTGGGAAGCTGGCTGCTGATCCCAAGTTACCACCTAGGTCCCACTCTGTCGAGACCGTGTCTGTCCCCCTAAAGAGAAATGTAGACACACTCAAAAAGCATGGCAGTTGTTTTCCTAGTATATTTAGCAGTACACGGTCTATTGAAATAATAACTGCTGCAAATGTTAAAGTCCACTGGATCCGCTGAAATCTGCAGTTACTTCTAGACACTGTAGGCCTTCTTATAACGTTGTCTATTCACTACTGTGGTCGTACGCTTGATTCAATCTTGACCCTTGGTGTTACTGTGGATAACAGAGCTATTCTTCAACAGACCACAGTAATCTCAGATCAGTACCTCATTATATATGAATATAACATTCCATTTGTACAATGTACATACAAAGGCCTAGATTTTAATTTTAGAATTTTAGTTTTTAATTTTAATGTAGATTTTACTTATTGTTTTAATGTTTGCACAGTCAGTAATTGGAGCGGTTCAGGATACATTTCACTGTGTGTTGTATGACTGCATGTGACAAATAAAGAATCTTGAAATCTTAATCATAATGTAAGCACATCCCCTCGCTTGCGCATTAGTCAAAAAACACCATCCGCCACCGTTCATAATTTTACTGAAAACATCACAGATTTATCAACCCCTGTTGATTCTCCATCTGGTCCAGCAGACTTAGATAACCTCAGAATCAGAATCAGAATCAGAATCAGAAAACTTTATTTATCCCGAACGAAATTATTCAACCTAACTAAATGCTTAGAAAACTCTTCATTCTCCATTAGATAATGTTGCACCTCTAAGACATTAGAGTCAGACAGAAAAAGCTCACTCACTGGTATAGTGATCGAACACATGCTTTAAAGCAAAATGTTTGAAAACTAAAATCTAAATTGCAATTGACCAAGCTGGAATCTTTCCACTCTGTCTGGAAGGAGAGCCTTAGAGACTAGAGAAGAGCACTTACTGCGGCACGCTCAGCCTATCTATCAACTCTCACTGAATCTAGCAAAAAAGATTCCAGGGAGGTACAGATTCACAGGTACGTATAAACTATAATACTAATTATACTAATTATTTTATATAATTTTTCAACAATAACATGTGCTGTTTTTTCTTGACTTTGCAGTATTCTAGACAACTGACCACTTAAATCTATTAGACCGACTAGAAAACCTGGTAAGAGTCACAGGAACAGACTCCTGGTTGAGATCATACCTGACAGACCTCTAGCAGTTTGTACTGGTGAACAGCACACACCTAAGTAAAATATGGAGTCCTTCAAGGTTCTGTCTTAGGACCTCTTGTATTTGCATTGTATATGCTGCCATTAGGTACGATTATCTGAACACACAGGATTAGTTTCCACTGCTACGCAAATGACACACAACTTTATATCTTTGCCAATCCAGATGATAAACATAGATTAATTAGGTCTAAAGATGTGTCAGGTCGAACATTTGATCTTGCTGGTTCCTTAACTTCTCCAATGTCAACTGTAAAAAATCTTGGTTTCACTATCAACCCAGATCAATCAGTCAATGCACACGCAGGTACTGTTACTAAAATAGCTTTTCTCCATTTATAATTACACTACATTATTCCGATATTATCAAGACTTCATTGGCTTCCAATCAAATATGGCGGTGATTATACAATTATTCTACTGACATATAAAGAGCTGAATGGTCTTGCACCCAAATACCTCTGTGAACTTGTCTGTTATTATGTGTTGGCTATGTTCTCATACAATAATTAGTTACCACAGTGGGAAGAGATTTTTCATATAAAACCCCTCAGCTCTAGACTACCTATCCAAATAATGTTCTAGGCTTAGACACAGTCTGGGCAGTCTAGGGTGAAAACCTACTTGTTTAGTCAGGCTTTCCATAAGTAATTTTCCCAGCAAACTTTAACAAACTCACTCTGTTTTCTGTTTGTCTCCCATAATTCTATTGGATCATCTTGTCTGAGGGGAACCGCCGGCCATCTGTCTAACCTGACTGATCACCATCGGGGCTCCAGGTCAACCCCTCATCCCAGATTTGCAGTCGCCCAAGTGTCCTCAACTGGTTCAGCTACTTTGGACCCCCTATGTGCTCCTCCCCCATCCAAGGGCAACTGTTGTTCAAAAAGCTCTGGCAGAGATTGTTGTTCTGTTGCTGTAGACAACAAGCTCTTAACTATACCGACTCTTTTGGCCATAGACTGTTCGGCAGTGTATAAGCTGTACACAGGCTGTAATTAATCTCCATTGAGACTCTTTCTCTCTCTCCAGGTCGACCAGAGGAGGTCCTTAATTCCTCCCAAGGTTTCTTTCTCCACCTTTAGGGTGTTATTCTTCGCCTCTGTCACCCTAGTTTCCTCACAAGGGCCTCATACCTATATTCTGTAAAGCTGCTTTGTGACAGCATTGACTGTAAAACACGCTATATAAATGAAATAGAACTGAACTTTCGGTCTGATTTCAGGGCAGCAGTATAAACAAGATTCTGCAACCAAAACATGAGACTCCTATTCATTTCCATTTAGAACAAGGGCTCAAGTCATAAAAGTTTCTCATAAATGTTTTTAATTAAATTTCAATTATTAAAGACAATAAAACCTTTTTGTTCGATTCAGTTTAATCACCACCAATGTGCTTTCACAACCCTTTAGTCTAGAGCATATTTCTGCCACTCAGCGAATTTATAGTAGTGGTTGATGTTTTTGAGAGGGCTTTGGGGACAACTTGGGACAGTGGCATAATTTACATTTCAGTTATTAAAACAGGGTTTCAAAGTTTCTCTTATAGTTCAGAGCATTTAAATAGGCACCAGATATTGTTTTTTTTTTTTATTATTATTACAGCGTGATTATTAAGGCGTAATGTTTTCAGGAAGTTTTAGTCTGATTTTAATATGACTTTTTTTATGTTCGAAAGCTCTAGCTGCGTTTCTCTCTACAGAAAGTGCTAACATTCTCCAGAAAGAGAAAAATGCGCAAAGGCAGATTTTTCTGCTTCAGCCATTGATATGCATGCCGGGCCCAGCTGCTGCTGAGATGAGCCCTGTGTGAGTGTGTGTGTGTGTGTGTGTGTGTGTGTGTGTTGCATATGAAACAGGACATACCCAATATCCCCTGAGGGAGCTCACTTCCTCTGCAGGATTCAGCTGAACACCAGATATCCCAGAATCCTCTGAGGCACTGGAGCGCAGGTAGGAGGGGGGGGTGTTTTGGCAGTATGCCAGACTGTCTCAAAAAGCACAAGTCAGCCAAAACTTACTAACGCAGAAAAAGGGGGAAAAAAGAAACGAGAAGAGCTTTTTAGCACAAACTTTTTTTGACCTCATCTACGGCACATAAGTTTTACTTAGAAGCTACAAAATCATGCAGTAATTTTATATGAATTATTCCTGACTCATAGCAAGTAAAAACTAAAACAAGAAGAGAAATTCCGTGGAGAGTGCAGATTCTAAAGTTTCGGTAGAGTTTAAGTAAATATATTTCATGAATGTTTACAGTCTTGTTTTGGAGAAAGAATCAGCCATGTGCATTTTTGCCATAATTTTGTCATTTTTAAATATAATCAAGTAAAGACCTGAATCTGTCAGTGGGTGTGATGGTTCTGAAACTCAATTTCATTCAGCGTTCAAAATTGTATTTAATTTTTGTTCTGTATATATTGGACTGAACTGAAAAAAACGTGAAGTGAACCGAACATTGGCTCAGAAACAGAGGACCAAACTGAACAGTGTGAACCGTTACACTCCTAGAAAACAGACAGTAAATCAAATGCAATTATTTGACAGAGCATGCAAATGTTTATTTAAACTCTCAACACAAATATTATAGCCAATCGACAACCAGTAATAACCCTAGACTTCACAGATTTATGACTTTGGTAAAGGGCTACGCAACATATGTTGGACTCCAGTCCTCGCAGATCGCAGCTCTGCATAATTCAGCAATGTTCTGCATTAAATAGATTCAGCTCCTTAGCTAATTAACAAGGCTTTCATGAATTCCATTCAGAGTGTTAGAAGAGGGGAAACGCTGATCTCTGTAGATCCACGGTCCAGAAGGAACCCAGTATGACATTCATGTGCTACACTGTTACACTTAGTTACGTAATGAGTAATATTTACTGTTGATTTCTATTTTGTACCACCAGGTTCCAGTCTGCATTTCAGACGGTTTTCTTTTTGTTCTGATGTTAAAAAAACAGGAACAATAAGAACGACATCACAGTGCTGAAGGAGGCTAATAAGCACCAGAATGTTGGATGACAGATTAGATGGACAGATTACAAGATCTCTCCCACTCTTTTTCCACGAGAGCCTTATCTGTAGCTGTGTGTATGTGTGTGTGTGTGTGTGTGTGTGTGTGTGTGTGTGTGTGTGCATGCATGCACCTGCGCATGTAATTCATTCATGCCTGTACATGACTGTGTGTAATCCTATGTGGTTGTGCCACAGCTGGAATACACACACTGACACAATACACACACACACACAATGTGTTGCAACTCTCTCCAGACCCAGACACACACCATACACTGTCTGATGTGGTAAATCACTACTGATACTCACCATGTGTGTGGGGTGTGTGTGTGTGTGTGTTTTTGTAGTTGAGTCATAAATACATTCATTTTAATCCCACCACTTGTTCGGTGTTCTACATAATTCAGTGCAGGACATGTAGGGTTTTCCAGAAAGGTTTGACACAAAATGGTTGAAATGGTTTCATGAAAAGAAACTTACTCTGCTGGTGATAGGGGTTGTCCCGCATTCACTTTTCCACCATAATGGATTTGAAATATTAGTTTATTTAATATCTTAAAACAATTACAATTATTCTTTACCGTTTCAAGTATGTCTTCCTAAAATGCAGCATTTAAAGGCATTCGACTCTGGGTCCAGCTGGGTTCTATCATCACTACCTCAGCGATTCTGACTCAGCAAGAACGAAGCATATCCAACCACTCTGAAAAACTTCATTTACAAGTGAATTAGGCAGGAAAAAATCAATGGAATCTCCCTTTAAATTCTAATAAACCCTGCAGACAGTTTAATCTACAGTCTGATGAGGTATAATGAGGATTATGAGTGAAGGCAACACTGCAGCCTCTACTACACTTTGAACCCACAGCCTGGAGTTCACTCACCTTTCACTGTTTACTCGCGTTTACTTGAACGAACCCAGAGACACAGTAAGCACTTACACAGTAAAGAAAACACAGCTGGGTTAAAGTAGGATTCCCTGAGTTACCCCCAGTACCACCTCCACCACTGATATAATGAAATATAGTTCAGCTACAAGACTAAACTGGTTTATAATAGCATGAGGGATGCACCGATTGCAATTTTCTTGGCCGATTCCGATCACATTAAGTGTGATCTGCTGATACCGATTTTTCTGGTACCGATTTTTTTACCCAGATAACAGAAAATTAGAGCTGCTGCATGTAGTCGACGACAACGACACAAAAAATGGGTTTCAACTTTTTTAAT
>JBBPDH010218715.1:0-13119 GCA_037974565.1 Clupeocharax schoutedeni
CCAAACACTTTCTCCAAACACTTTTTCAGTTTACAGCCTTCTGCCATATTCTTGATCTTAGAGGTGGAATGTACAGTTGTGAGAGAGATAAAAGAGAAAGTAAAAATTAGGGGAGAAAAACAAAGGAACATGTATAGCTTTGACGATGAACAAGTGTGTTGAGTAAAGGGAGAGCCTTTGTTTGAGGACTTTCAAAGAGTGAATTTCGCCTTAGGTTGCTTGCACTATTGCTAGTCCATCAGAGTGGAGCCGTGCCAAAATGTGCACAAAAAAACCCCCAAATAAACAACCAAGACAGTGTCTGTCTGTCAAAAGATGAGTTTTGAAGAACCTTAAAATTGACATTTCCTCATTTTTACTAAGCTCTCTGCCAATGTTAAGTTTATATAAAGCATCTATGTGGAAAATTATACCGGCAAAAATGTCAGCTATAATTAGGAGGTCTTCAGAAAAATGAAGCCTAGTTATAATAGCATATTTGTTTTCCCTCCCACCAACTATACTCTGAATTCACCTAGTTCTGATCATTAGCTCAGCGATCATTTAATGTGAACACACCACAGCACACAATGTGAATAGTGCAAAATTCTTCCTCTGCATTTAACTCATTCACCAAGGGAAGCAGTGGGCCAGGGCGGCATCGTGTGGGATTTGGGTGCCATTTGCAGTCTTGGGATTCAAACCCACGAATTCTTGATCGCAAGGCAAACGCCTTAACTACTAAGCCACCAGCTGCCCCAAGGTGGTTATTGGTGCCTTTGGCAGACTTTACTAACCATTAACAGCAATGACAAAAAAATGAAGATTATAATGAACATAATACCAGATAAATAGATTGGTGTGAGAGTACAGAACTGCTGCACCCTAATCTGTAATAAAATATGTAGATAAATACTATAATTGCAGAAGTAGTTTCCTTTCAAGGAAAGCAACACAAAGGATCCCCAGAGGTAAGGAAAATAATAATAATAAAAAAGATCTGTTCTTTTTCAGTCTTATTCCCCTAGACCTAACTAAGCTCATTGTAACTGTTACGGTTACTGGCTGCTAAGGGCCACTGTTTTTGTTGGATTTTTCCCTGTTCTGTTCCATGTCGTTTTTCTGGGTCTGTGTTGAGATTTTGAGGGCTTTTAGTTTGTAGTTGTTCCTGTTTGTGTTTTGATTCACGTCTCCACCTGTTTTGAGTTTCTGTTTATCATTTGTGTTTTCTCATTGGTTCGTGTCCTGGGCATGGGGGGTATATTATTTCTGTGTGTTGTTTTGTCCCTCATGTGATCTTCGCCTGATTTAATGACGTCCTGTTTCCTGTCCCGTGGTTTTGTTTTCTCGTTTTTGGCCAAAGTGCCTGTTTGTTTTTCCTGTTTTCTAAATAAAGCAACACTTAGCATGAATCTCTGGCGTCACGCAAATTCCTGCCTCGCGGCCCAGCCCCTGACAGAAGATCACATCAACCACAAAAAGACAAAGCCGCCTACCTGGAGGAAGAAGACGAGTTGGCGGTGCTGTGGGAGTCCTCCGACTTGGTGACTTTCCTCCTTGGTCTCCCGGTCGGGGACTCCCCGGACGAAGAGACTTTAAAGCCTGTCCAGGGTTCCTCCCGAGTAAAGAGGCAGAAAGGGAGGGCACGCCTAGTTTTTTTTTCTTTTGCTCCCTATATCTCATAAGAGGAAGGTGGGTGACAGACTTCAATAATCCCTTGCAAAATAATCCCTTTGCAAGACAGGCGAGTACTTTATACAAGCACCAAACAAGTCAGCACTGCCTATGAACGTGAAGCACAGCACAGGGATCTTTCAGCACATAGAATGCCCTCTATAGGCTCTGTGGGTACTGGAGCACAGTGGGATATCTCGTGAGTTGCACCATTTCACAAAAAGCAATGGTCAATTTCTGAGCCATGTACCATGGTCCGCTTTTCTTGTCAGGACGATAATCCCGGTCTCATGAATGGTTCTATGTGCAGTAAAACCAATAGCAGGTGACATTAGAGCAGTGTGCTGGTGTTGTCAAGTTGTCAAAATACACCATATACCCCATGCCCATATAGGATACATGGAGGGGTAAGACAATCACAGTCAAAGCGCCGGTCATTTTATGATGGACTTCAAGATCATTATGTTCAGATTGCAATGGTAATAAATGCAGGTTTTATATGAAGTTGTAAACGAGCAAATGAACAGCTTTACTGGCATTAAGTAAACTGTCCAGTGGCAATGTGTAGTTGCTTTAATGCTTAATGAATTTTTAGTGACAAGATTTGAAATCACCCTTCATCCTAAACATGTTTAAAAGACTAATCATTCAGATGAGCATAATAAGACACAATGTATTCAGTATGACATTTCTGACTTCTGGTTTGTTTTGGGACTCTTCAGTGCTTATTGTAAGAGTTTGTTTAAAACTGCAGTTTTGACAGGCCTGATAGGCTTCTGCAGAAACATGTTGAAACTACTGACAGATGAGACATGAAACAGTGATACCTGCACAGGGTTGAGATGTATTAGGTAGCCAGTGAACACTCAGTTCCTGCTGTTGATGTGTTGGAAGCCGGAGAAGTAGGCCAGCATAAGGATCTGAGTGACTTTAACAAGGGCCAAATTGTGATGGGTAGATGATTGGGTCAGAATCATCTTGTCTTGTGGGGTGTTCACAGCATGCAGTGGCTAATACTTATGAAGAAAGGAAAAAGACCCTTTAATGTACTAAGGGTGCAAAGGCTAGCCTGTCTGGTCTGACCCACAGAAGGGCTACTGTAGCACAAATAATGTATACACACTAATAAAATCCACAGTAGGACTTTCATCAGTTTCTTTGATTTTATCAAAGCATGCTTACTTTTAAAGACATTCCAAAAGATACATGTGCACAAACTTTTGACTGCCATCTAAATGTTCACCCAGGGAGCCCAGTCTTCTCCACATTTATGAAAACACACACGTACACACCCCACCAAACACTAGGATTTGCACCCAGGTATAATACCCACCACACGGATAGAGAAGATGAATGGATAAATAGCACAAAGCAGTACTGGCTTAAGCAAAGTGTTCAGAACAGCACACTCTGATACCTTTACAGAGAGATGAAAAGAAGGCTCTACAGGGATTGTACTGATAGTGTTTTTGAACTCAGTTACAATTGAGAACTATGCAATTGCCCATTAACAATAAGGCAACAAGGGAAACTGGGAGATTTCAGCAGTCAGAGGACATTTTCTGTGTTGACTGAATAAATAGTAAAAAAGATCTCTATTTTCATTCCCATCAGATGAATTATGAATGATCAGGCTTCTAGTATGTACAAAAGGACCTAGTTTACACAAGGGATAATGTGTGAGACCTCTGTATTTTGTGGAACTATAATTTTGGGTTGTGTAAAGATCCTTTGTCTTGTGTGTTTTATGATGAGGGTAATTCATTTTCACTGTATGCCTTCTTGAATTTTAATGAGGCAGTGTCCTTGCCTTTTACTGAAAGGGCAAGAATGACAGCTCCCCTTTTACACCTTCCTGTAATTCATATAAATTTCTCTTTAAACATATTCACGCAGCAAAACTGAAAATGTGTAGCTTATGAAAGTTGAATTAATACTACTGTTTAGGGTACCAATATTAATCCTTTCTGTTAGAGCTGTAGTCAAGACAGTGCAGTCGAGCGTCCAGACTTTAGTCTAACTGTTACGGGCGCCTCGCCCCCTCACACTCTCCCCCGTTCGTCTTCCCCTGTTTACTGAGTCCGGTGTCTTGTCTGGTCTGTTTCCCCGTTTCCTGGTCTGAGTCTGCCCTGCTGTCCAGTCCTCCTCCTCCTCCCTTCTTCCTATCCTCCCTTGTTCCCTTCCTAGTCTGTGTAATCCTATTTGTATCACTCCCCGCTCCTCATCAGTTTCACCTGTCCCTCGTTTTCCCCAGCCCTACTTAAGCTCCAGCCTGGCCCCAGTTCCCTATGTCTGTATTTGTCCTGTTGAGTGTGTGTGCGTGGTCTGTTTTTTGTGATTTGGATTCTGGCTTGTTAACCCGTGTTTGCTCTGCTTTGTTCCCCCTGTCTCTTAGGCTCGTGCTTCATAGCCACACCTGCAAGTCCGCGGTGCTCTGGTGCCCTTGTGATCTGCTTGAATGTATCTGAATCTGTTTCGCACTGGTCTGATCTGTATTCCCCGTGTCCTGAAGAAGCACGAGCCGGAGTTCTCTGCCCCCCCTGTGTTTGTCATTGGGTTTGTCTGCTGTGTGTTTGGTTTTCGGTTTTGGTTTCTTTACTTTGGGTTTTTGGTCCTGCGTTGACCTGAGGGGGGACACTGTGTGTGTGTACCTGTATCTAATATCCGAAAGCGTCAGTGCAGCCTTCTGTGGGTGTGAGCATAGTTTTGTTTGTACGGCAGTGCTTTCACCTTCAGCCCCGGTGGGGTTTAACCTGTGTTGTGTTTTGCTCATTAAACACCCCGCTGTTCCCCCACAGCCTTGGTGTCCTCCCCTTCCCTCTACTGCACCGCACCCCTGACACTAACAAAAGACAACTGTCTCCATATGAGAGCCTGACCGAACCAATCCTAGATTCAGAAAGTCAAGACCAAGGCTTAATTACACTGTAAAAAGTGCAATTTTATCTTTTATCCTAAAAAATGTATGTTCTGTCTGTTGAACTTCAGATAAATAGTTAACATGTAAACTTACTATTAGAAGTTCAGTTGTTGTCAGATTAAGTTAACACAGAAATGATTTTGTTGGAAGACAATGTTATGGTCTCAAAGTGAGTGGTCATTAAAAATTGAGCTACAATCATTCACTTTCGACAACAGAGATATCGAATAGGATACTAGAGTTATTACTTTAATTTTTGCTATTCATGTTATTTGAAGTTTAAATATTTTAACAAGACAAGAAAACAGGGAATTTGTAGAGACTTCAGATGTTGAAACAATGCAGAGCTCCTCAGACACCAGATGAAGGGGTCGAAGCCAGAGTGGAAAGAGTATGACAAATGTAAGGTCTTGTGGAGCACTGCTGTGATTCAGCCTCCTGTTTAGAGGGTTAGGAGAGAGGGAGAGAGAACAAAAAGTGGAGAAAAGAGCAGAAGTTGTGTGGAGGAAATGCAGCTTGCCTGCCGAAGCCAGTTTCTTTTCTGGCATCCTCGGTCAGTCAGTCCAGTGGCCCCTGAAGAGTTTATTTGGTGCCAGCCATGTGTGGTTGCAAGCCACGGGGTGGAACCACATAGCATTGGCTGTCCACAGTATTGGCGCTGACGACTGGCTGGGGAGCCCCAGAACTTTGGACAGCAGCATGATGACAGGAAAGTGATTTAAAACCATAAGAGTGACCCCCCCCCACCCCACCCCCATACACACACACACACTCACACACACTCGGAAACCACAAGGGTGAGGGCCCATTCTCGATTGGGGTTTGGGCAGTGGCGACTCCACAAGTGTTGCATGCTCCGTTTATTATTATGGCACATCCCATGGCGGACCATAATGTGCCATAATGATTGTGCTGCCCAAGTTCATAATGATATAGAGGGTTCAGGCCTAACCCTCAGATTAATGACCAAGATGTTTTATGCAACCTACAAGCCAGTTTTAGGGAGCCTCTAGAGACCACCCCCAGGCTCGGGCGAGTCAGGCAAGTCACCCCATGTGAGTTTGTAATTCGGTGAAAAAAAGAACAGCTCTAGAACTCTGCTGGGGTCTTAAGGGTTGAACCAAAAAAAAAAAATCAGTAGATTATTGGATTACCAAATAATAATCACTACTGATAGGCCTGTATTGAATCTGTTGCTTGTCCACTGTTCTCATTCATAAACATAAGCAGATCTCAGTAAAAAAAAATCTAGTGTATGTGCTGTTTAATATGTGAAGTGGAATTATCATTGGGTTTGTATTTTAATATAGAATTAAACCTGACAATCATTTTGTCCCTACTTACCATAATTAGCCTTTACTGCAGCACCATACAATTAAGTGACACAGTACTGGAAGGCTTTGTAGGATATGATCTCAATATCTTGGCCCTGGCTTGGGAAGGATAGTAAAATGAATGCTGTTTGCCATGTGCTGCCGCGTGTCGCCTTCTTCTTAAGCAAGTGTGAAGCAGTGAAGGTCGCGAAGATCTGCCTGGAGAGTGTAGAAGCTTCCTGCATACACAACACACTCAGGCAGCTTTATTATCATACTGCAGCTGTTTTGAATGGGTGAGATCAGGAAACGCAGCTTTTACCTTGTGGTTATCTGCTGACTATAAGGCCTGTCTCTTTTTGTCTTCCCCCTTCCCTGAGCCTCACTGCCTTAATAATGAAGTGAACTTGACAGAGAGGCACCTTTGGCTAGAGGCAAAATGGAAGATTTACAGCTTTTTGCCTCTTTTATGCCTGCTGCTGGAAATGCTGGATGAAATAACAAGCCCCAGCTATCTGAGGTTTAGATGAAACTGTAGGCAGCACAGGAAGATATCAAATGCCAAAAAAACTTTTCACTGTTTCAGCAGAGGTTAGACTACAAGTAGGCCTTGTGAATGAGTTGTTAAATGCTGAGCATTATCACTAGACAAGTATTTTCATTCCCGTTATTGAATCCCCAGATAAATTAGTTAAAAAAACTGTAGGTGTGTACGGTATCAGTCAAAATTTAGACAGTGATGTTGATTTGGGTTGAAATTTAAAGAATTTGGAGGCCAAGTCAACACCTTCAGCTCTTTGTCATGTTGCTTAAACCATTCCTGATCATTTTTTACAGTGAGGTATGACACATTATCCTGCTGAAAGAGGCCACTGCCATTAGGAATGCTAGTGCCATGAAGGGTGTACTTGGCCTGCAGCACTGGTGGAGGCAGTATGTGTAAAAGTATCAGTCTCATGAATATTAGGACCCAAGGTTTCCGGGCAGAGCACTGTGCACAGTATCACACTGTTTTTTAAGTGAAAGTGACCATTCTGTCATATTTGAACACGCCACAGCAGACAGTGTGAACAGCATGAAATTCTTCCTCTGCATTTAACCCATTCACCAAGCAAAGCAGCAGGCAGTCAGGAACACAGCGCCAGGAGATACCTTGCTCAGAGTACCTCAGTGGTGCTTAACAGTCTTGGGAATCAAACCCACGACTTCCTGATTGCAGGGCAAACTTCCTAACCACTAGGCCACCGGCTGCCCCGTTTGCAATCTTCCCAGTGCATGCTGGTGCTCTCTCTCACCAGATAGAACCACTCACACAGCCATTCACACGACCAGTCTACAGCTATGTGCCCCCAAATACAGCTGGCTGCAATGAACTGTAATGACACCTTTGTGACACAGTCAGCGTGAACTTTTCCATCAGTTTATGCTACAGTAGCTTTTCTGTAGGATCAGGACACACAGGCTAGCTTTGCTCACCCATGATCCTGCCACCTGTTCACCGATTGTCCTTCATTTAGCCACTTTTGGTAGATACTAACCACTACATAACGGAAAAACGACAAATGCTGTGACTTTGACTAATTCATCTATCGCGATCTGTCAAAGACGTGTAGATTCTTACACTTGCCTGTTTTTCCTCCCTTAAATACATCAATGTTAAGCCCTGACAGTTATAAATCCCACCCCTTGTCAAGTGCCATTGTAATGAGATTATCAGTGTTATTCACGTCAGCTGTCAGTGGCTTTGATGTTGTCTCTGATTCGTATATGCGCCAATAATGTAGCCATGCATGATGGCTGCTGAGTTAGAAATGACACTGGTGTCAGAATGGGGACAGAATTCACTCGCACATTGGCTTGCACTCTAGACTTAATGCTCTTGAAATCAGAATGAGAAGCATAAAGCAAACTGTGATGCATACAGACAACGCTTCTGTGTTGAAGAATCATACGATCAGTGATGCCTAGGTTTCTTCATTTTTAGTGTACATTTTACTTGATGTTTCCTTCTTCTAATCAGTCTTTCTGTTCTTTGTGTTTTCTTTTAGGCCACAGTGGCGGCTTTCGCTGCCAGTGAAGGTCATTCCCACCCACGAGTGGTGGAGCTGCCGAAGACTGATGAGGGACTGGGCTTCAACGTCATGGGTGGCAAAGAACAAAACTCTCCTATTTACATCTCTCGCATCATCCCTGGGGGCGTGGCTGAACGGCATGGAGGGCTAAAGAGAGGAGACCAACTTCTTTCAGTCAATGGAGTGGTGAGTACTAATTAAATTGAATTTACATTTAATTAACTGATGATAAATACCTTGTCTGCCAAAAATACTCCTGGGAAAAAGGAATGAATCAGATTCAGCCCAGTAACAAATCTACCCTGAAATAAAACACTTACACTACGGGTGTGTCCGAAATCGCACACTACCATCAGTGCACTGAGATTTAGTGCATAGTGCACACTGCCTTGTGTAGTGTGCACTGCTGTGGGTCAGTGCTGTCCTAAATGGAACACTAACGTTGTGTGTTGTCATGTTGTTGGCTGGGTATTTCTTGTTTGAACAAAATTTGAATTATGTTCATTTTAAAGCGCAGTCTGTTTTAAAGAATAAATATTCAGTGTGTATCAGTGTTGGCATCAGGGGTTTTTTGGTGTATCCAACTTGCTATCTCTAAAAATAATATATAATTCAGTAGTTAATCATAAAACTCTACTCAGTAACTACATGGATATTATTATTATTATTATTATTATTATTGTTGTTGTTGCTGTTGTTGTTGTTGTTGTTGTTGTTGTTGTTGTTGTTATGCTTTAGTCATTTTTGTTTAATTTGAACAAAAAATTGCTCCCTTTAAACTGAACTATGTAATAACTCGAAGAGTGCTTGATAAAAAGAGCAACAGCCAGAAGCTCTTATTGGATTTGGCTCAGAGAGGAACTGCAGTTGTGGTGAAACATTGAAGTATCACAGTATAACCCTCTCTCTAGTCATGATCAAGGCCTTTCTGACACGATAATCAATACACTGTCTGTTCTGGAAAGAGTAGCAGGATCATCGTCTCTGAAGTGATTTCAAATTGATCTGAATGTGTAAAGATTTCTGACAAACTTTACTGGACTTACCAGCCCACACTGTTATGAACAAATCAGAAGAAACGTTTTGTCAATAGATGGTGTTAAGAAATAAAGCTATGGGGTAGAGTAGTGTCTAGCATGGCCTGCTTCAGGACTAATGGTAAAATGTTAGTTTTGTATTGAGTAAAGATCAATCCTTGCAATAAAAGGATACACAGTACATGGTCTATAGCTGTATTTCCAGGTTTGCAGAAATAGTACCATCTAAACAGCTTTCTATTTCAGGCCTGTTTGCTGTTTTTTTTTACAAAGGTCTGAACTGTTTTGTGTTGTGAGTGAAGTGAAGTGAATAATATCCAAATTACTAAAATGTCTTCAGATATTCTAAACATTTGTGTCCTTTATTTTAATGGAAGCATGAAAGTTAAACAGTGTGTGGAATGTGAATCACAAGAATCTGCACTTCAATAGAAAGGGTAACTAATGAAATTCTAAAACGTCTGTTGGGCTGCACGGTGGTACAGTGGATATCGCTGTTGCCTCAAACCTCCAAGGTCTGCATGTACTCCTTGTGGTGGTGTGGGTTTCCTCTGGGGTCTCTGGCTTCTCCCATAGGTTTCTGGTTTCTAAATTAACCGTAGGTGTTGAATGGTGTGTGGGCTGGGCTTAATGAGGATTAAGAGGTTAGAGAGGTTAGAGAAAGTGAGTGAATGAATTTCTGTTGTTTTGTTCTGGGCTCACATGAAAAACCTCACTAATGTTCAGTGTGATTTTAGACCTTTGAACCTCACTATATATCTGGCTCTTTAGCTTTCAGCAGTTTAGCCCTGCACATTCATGCAGAAATCCCGGTTTTAAATAAAGCACAACACAGGGCAGCCATTTCATTTGATTTCATTTGCATCTCGTTGTCTGGTCACGGCAGAATTCCAGTCCAGAAATTCACTCTTTCCCTGAACCCAGCTCTGTTCCAAAACCCTGTCCATTTCTCCACAAAGACGTGTGAGTTTGAATCGATATTTCCAGTATAAATACTCCCTGATTCTGTGAACGTTGCAAAGTATTGCCAGTGTATTACACTGCATACTTGTTCTTGTTTGCCTCTTCTTTGATGTACTGTTTTTTTTATTTTATTGCTGTTTTTTCTCTACCCCGATTCTTGTCTTGCCCATATCACTGTGTTTGCTCAGTCGACTGCTTCACTGGATTTTGACCCCTTTTGTTCTGGTTCTTTGATTCAGTTTACTTGCATGATTCAGATTTGTTTGCCTAGTGGACTGTCTTCTTTTTGTTTTTTGCTATGCTTTTCCGCTTGGAATAAAATTCTCTGCCTTCTGTGGTCTGCATTTGGGTCAATCCTGGTTGAACTGTGACAGAATACTTCGCCATACCATGCACCCAGTTAATGTCCTTTTTAGGCCACCAAAAGTACTGGCTGGCATCACTCAAACGATGCTTGCACTGCAACAGGCCATCGCCATGCAGCAGATGGGAGGTTGTAGAACTCATTAGCCAAGTTTCCATCCAGTTTTTGCCTTTCACAGTTTGCCACCGACCACCGGTTCCAACCCAAAAGCATATTGTATCATGTGACACATTTATTTGCGTTAAAGCCCTTTTTTCTGACAAAAAGTGTTTCCAAAGTAGTTTTTGCGACATCTGAAGTATCGATATAGAATTTGTGCTAAAGTTAAAAGGGAAAATATTATTTCAACATTAACAAAATTTTATCGATGATTAGCATTTCCATCAGCTATATCAGTAAAAAAATTGAAGCGCTAAATTTTTTTCGCAAAAACTCCTTGGATGGGAACCTGGCTATTGAGGCAGCCAAACGAGAAAATATTAATTCTGAATGAAACCCCAGAGGGTATGAGTTTTGTGCCCATAACCCACCACAAAACTTTAACGCAACACTCTGGGCTCCCAGGATTTTTAATAACTCGTAGTGCTCTTACTGATCATTTGTGGTGGCCATCTATAAAATAATATGATACTAACTTTGTTTTGTTGTGCCCTGTTTGTGCCTGAACAGAATTCTCGTATCAATTGCACACAGGATTCTTGGAGCCCCTACCTCTTCCACATTTTCCCTGGTCATACCTGGCAGTAGATTTCATAACAAGTCTACCAAACTGGGAATACACTATTGTGAAGTTTATAGACCAGTATAAAAATGTGCTATAACACTGACAGGTTTTAATAAGCATAAATAAGTATGCTCCAGTTAGAAATTTTATTTGTTTACAATTTGTGAAACACACTCTGTGTGCTTCCACTACAAATGCTGTATAGTTTCTTTTTAAATGTTTGATATCTCTGGTTCCACATGATGTAACATCACGAGACAAAGCTTACTGTGATGCCTGACGCCTGCACTCTTGATTCCTCCACATAGAAGCTCATATTAAGAGCATGTACTTTTGTATAAGGTACTGTTTTAACAGCGTTGCTCTGAAAATGCTCTGGCATGTTGTCTGGGGACAAAGGGTTAAGCTACTTCTGTAAGAAAGTGACAACAAACCACTGTTAGCTTGGTATTGGGTGGCCCACATTGTTAAAAAAGCTGATTTGGTATGTCAGGGCCCTATGGAGAAATAAACATTTTGGCACCAAACAATATTTGTACTGTTTGGCCACAAGGACTAGCAGGTCACCTGCCAAACAACACCAAGACACTAACAGAAATCAGATAATTATAACATTATATTCTGAATATCCTTTTGTGCTTGGATGCCTATATCAGTAAAGGCAAAGGCGGTACAATATTAAATCTGGTAGCTGTTAGAGGGTGTGAATTTAAACCCAAAGCGGACAGAGATCAGACGGCTGTCACTTTAGATCCACAGCTTTAAATTCAACCTGCCTTTTAAACAGCATGATAGAAGTGATTTTTTCTTTTTTTGCAGCTCTAAAAGCTGTCTGCACTTTAAAAGGTGCTCTGCACCACTGCTAAAAAGCAGCCGCAGAAAAGTTTCGGTCTGTCATTCTCTATAAGACTTCCAGACTGTGACAGTTTTATTGTGCCGTGTGAAGTGTGCACTTTTCTGAAGCACTTTTCTGAAGTCTGTGACAGTCCACCACAGTCACAGACTTCAAAATATAACTCGCTTTCACGCATGTTGATCAAAAGGCCACTTCCGGCAGCTGACTTCACAAAGAATGGATTTTCTTTGTTGCAGACTTTAATTGCCTATTCCTCATGTTCCAAAATAACTGCAACGTTTGCAAAACTGCATTTTGATATGTAAAGAAAACAGGCTAATAAATCTAAAAATTCATATACAGTTATCGCCCACTTTTTGTGGGGGTTAAGTTCCAAGACCACACACGTATAGTGAAAAAACGCATAGTTGCTCCCAGAACACTTTAATTTCATTTTAAACTCATTTTAATTTAAAATAAATTCATTTTAATATATTACCCATGAAGAAAATATAAAGGTAAACTCGTATTTTAATTTAAATTCCCCACCAAGGTCGTTGGACAAAAGTATTGGGTCACTGCAGTGAGGTGAATAGTTTTTGGGGAATAACCTCTGATCTACTCGGGGTAAAAATACAAATGAGGGCTCACTGGAAAGGTCTCCTGGAGACCAATCGATCTGTTTGAAGTCTCTAAGTGTTTGCATCACAGAGAAATCACACTTTGAAAAAAGTGCTTCCAGGTCGGCTACAGCCTGCCCAGAGTCCCCTTGTATGAAAACATGCAGAAAAAAATGTATTTACTGCCACCAAAAAGCAAAAAAAAAGGCAGAGGACATTTGCAGTGTCCGCGTTGTTGTGGGGATTTCTGCGTAAAACTATGAGTTCAGTTTTCAAAAACAATCTTTGATTCCTGATTTCTTTTAATGTTATAGCACTTAGAAAGTTCCAAACCCAATGATACATTCAATTACAAGCATGGACATGCACATGTGCCAAATACTCTGCATGTATTTTGAAGAGTTAAAGATAGCAAAAAAGAATCTGTAATGGATTACCTGTTGAACTTGACATTTCACAGATAGTGGCGTGTCAAGCTGGGTCCAACGCTGTGATGCAAAAGTGTAGTTTTCAGGTGACTTTGACACGAAACCTTCACTGAAAGTGAAGTGAAAGTGACAATCTGGTCATACGTGAACACACCACAGCACACAGTGTGAACAGCACGAAATACTTCCT
>JBBPDH010218761.1:0-13116 GCA_037974565.1 Clupeocharax schoutedeni
TTTCCTCTGCTAAAGAAACTCTTAAGTGTCTTAAAAGTCGTCATCTCTACTCTTACCAAATTTTTCCGTAGGAACTGTTTTTAGTTCTAAGATGTTTTGTGAATCATTTTTATCTTTACTGAGATTTAATCCTAAATTTAAGGGGAAATTCTAAGAAAATGCCATTATTCTAAGATTTTTTTAGAATTACGTCACTAGGAGCAACTTTTAGGCTTAAGATGCTTTGTGAATACGGGCCCAGGTCTTGCCAGCATCACTGTTGTCCTATATTTTCTCCACTTTTTAATGACTGTGTTCCATGGTATATCCAGTGTTATGGATTTTTTTTGTACCCTTCTCCTGAATGATACATTTTAACAATGAGAGCCTGTTGACCCTGTCTAAGCTCTCTGTGAACAATGGCTTTTGTTGACGCAGGCAACTGAGTAAATGTCAGGGAAATCCTACTTGGACAGCTGAACTTTATTTGGGGAGACACTTTAATTGATGTCAGGTGTGTACCTAAGAAGACTGAATGCTGTAATTATAAGGTGCTTCAACAAAATGTTAGTTTAAGGGTGTGCAGACTTATGCATTCAGCTTATTGCATGTTCATTATTTTTATCTTCCCTAACATGTTGGTTTTTCAATTGAATTGTGCAGATTATAGGTCATATTAAAGGAGATTATAGGTCACATTAAAGAACTGTGGTGTATATTTTTTATATCAACTGTACATTTTTTTAACATAATTTCATAATGGACAGTGCAATACAGGACTGTCTCTGTTGAGTAACATCCCTGAGCCATAAAACATTTATTGGCGCTGCCAAAACTGTTCCTCAGCTGGTTTCTAACACAGATGCTACTTTTCATGTTTGACATCTGAGTTCTTTGGGTGACTGTGTTGGTCTCAGTGGTTACGAAAGGGCCTCCCTGATTTTCCTGTTTCTCCAAATGACTTGCAAACAAAACCCAATCATGCTGCTTAGTTCACTGAGAGGAAAGTTCATGGTGAAGTTTGTGAGGGGGGGGTGCGATCACAGATATTTGCAGTTCCACTCACATGTTCTTCCACCAGTTGCAAAATTATTTGCTCGCTCCCTTTGAAGCTCAAGACCATTGATGATTAAGATCCATTTATTCTAGTAACGGCTATATTTATTGGGTGTCAAGTTCACAGTTTCCTTCACTAAAACCATTATGATTTCAGGCCAGTTTTTATAGCTGTTTATTCCATTTTAGATGATCAAAATAGGTTTGGTTTGTGCCAGAATTTGCTAAAATTCTAAAAATTGGAGATTTAAACACAAAGCACCTTGGGCTTTGTTTCAGTACTGTATAATTTTTAATACTCAGGACAACAGGTCCTCAGACCGGTGCCATATAAACTGCTGCTGATGTAATATATACTATATATATATACTATATATATATATTATCTGCCATGTATATAGTCTCTCCTTTTTTCCTTTCGCAGCCCGGAGTTTTGACATAAGCAAGTCCGAACCGATGCTCAGAAAGGTATCATTCATTATTTCAGATTTTTTGTGATTATTTGTAAACTACCTCAATGTTTTGCAATATTTCGTTTTGATGGAGAATTCAGAAATATTACACACCTTATATTCATATATATAATTTTGTGCAAAAGCCTTGAGCCACCATTCATTTCCATATATTTTGCTTTAAAGCACCTTGTTGGTGCAAAAATACTATTCCCTGCCTGCCAAACTGTCTTATCTTTGGCTTATTGATCCAATTAATAAAGAGACAAAGATTTTACAGCGACAGGCTACAAAGTGGCGAAAAGAGTCTAGATAAAGGAGTTCCAATCACTCAGCATTCAGCACCACCAGTATACTGATCACCGCCTGATCATCTGGAATCACATGCTCCTGTTTCTTCACTGGTTCAGCATTTAATTAGATGTGCTTTGTTGTGTTTGAATGATTCATACGTAACTCACTGTGAGATTTAACAAACAAACTGCATTTTTCAGAACCTGGTCAGGTTTAGGGATTGGATTGAAAATGAACGTCCTTCAGGAAGCCTCTAGAATTGTTCCTCAGGACACATTAAAAATACAAGAAAGTCTGGATCTTTGGAAGCAAAATATGAAGAAATGAAGGATGGGGGAAACACTTTTGCATATAGAAAAGACCGTCACCCAGCCCTATGGCCTTAAATCTTCACATTCAGCTTTCTCTAGACATTCTTGTTTTACAGTGCAAACTGGTTATTTAACCTGATCAATGTAATTGATTTCCAGCATTTAGAGTTTCGTAAACACATGAAGGTCGATTATCTCCTGGACGGGTGGAAGCCACCGGAGGTAAAGTTCCAAAATATAAGCCCTGAGTTTTCCTTACTGACTGTATTTACAATTGTTAACCCGCTTTATACTGCTTGCGAACAGGTGGCTGAGCAATATATTTCAGGGGGGATGTGTGGCTACGATCGAGAGGGAGGTCCAATTTGGTACGATGTGGCTGGGCCCCTTGATCCGAAGGGCCTTCTCATGTCTGTTCCAAAACAAGACTTACTCAGGACCAAGATCAGGGACTCTGAGTTCCTGCAGAGAGAGTGCTTAAGACAGTCGGAGAAGGTAGGATGGTGCCAGCCCAAACAGGAACCATTAGAACATATGGTTCCAGGTGTAAGATCTTGGAGACGTCTGTTGATCTGAGCCCCTTTATTGACACTTGAGACACCTTTAACAAATCCGTATTCATTTAGCATTCAACGCTCCCAACCCCTGTCAACAAATAGTCTGTTTCATTTTTGTTTTGTTCGTTAAAGAAAAAAAAATCTTCAAGACTTTGAAGATATTTTGCTCTATTAGTTGAAAACCAACTGTGAAACTCTGGCATCACTTAAAACCTAAAAACGAGAACACCCTTGATGGGCAGTGTATAGCAATATGTTTCACATTTTAGATTCTTTGAAAGTCCTTCAGGAAGCCTGGAGAACTGTTCCTCAATGACAATTATTTCATTTGTTTGAATGTCTGTTTTGTCCATTAGCTTGGAAAACCAGTGGAGGCCTTTACGGTCATCTTCGACTGCGAAGGCCTTGGCATGAAGCATATGTACAAGCCTGCTGTTGAAATGTCTGGAGAAGTAAGGATTACATTACACAGTGTGCTAATGGATGCTAATCTCTAATATGACCATCTTAAGTGCCACATTTGAGTTCTAATCCTTTCATTATTTATGCTGCTTCTATTTTTTGTCGCTTTGCAGATTCTTACCATGTTTGAGGAAAACTACCCTGAAGGCCTAAAGAGGATTCTTGTTATTAAAGGTAAATGAGCAGCTGTCATGTCAATACGCATTTATTTTAAATGTTACAATTATGTTATTTTTGGTTAAGATGTCACTCAGCACAAAACAAGATTGTGTAAGATGTTCTCTCTCTTGCAGCTCCCAAGATCTTCCCCATTGTCTACAACCTGATCAAGCGTTTTTTGAGTGAAGAGACCCGGAGAAAGGTCATCATGATTGGATGTAAGCATGCTGCCGCTTCTCTTTCATAATTCAGGTCAAGTTCAATCCAAATATTTGATCTAAATGAACATAATCCCCAACTACAGCCAACTGGAAAGAGGTCTTGCAGAAATACGTGGCATCAGATCAGCTGCCTGTGATCTATGGAGGTTCCATGGTGGATCCAGACGGGGACCCCAGCTGTAAATCGAAGGTGAGTGTAGGGGTGTAACGATACAGTTGACTCATGATTCAAAACAATTTAATATTTTCACAATATTTAGAGTGATATGAATGGAAAAAAATATGACTGTGGTCATTTCTGGGACAGTTTACTAATAAGAGTAGAGCTGAACGTGTATGAAGTGAATGGGATTGTGCATTGATATTTCATTACACTGCTACACACCTTGTGAATCTGCAGTGCGCTTTCACCCAAAGTTCTACCAGCACATGATCACATGACACCTTGTTTGTATTTTTTGCACAGATTAGGCCCGGTGGTGTGGTGCCAAAGTCCTTCTACCTCAGAGACTCCATCAAAGTGCAGTATGACACTTTCATCACCATTAGCCGTGGTTCTGACCACCAGCTGGAGTACGAAGTCCTTGTCCCTAACTGCTTAATACGGTGAGTGACGGGTCCCTCAGTCTCGTTCTCTCTGTGTTGTGGTTTTTACATTTCTGGCACAAAATGTGACACAGCCTTCATACATTATTAATAACTGCTCAAAACAAACATTTTGCAATTATTAGTTATTGCTTCCTGTAGTCTTTCTGTTTAAACAATCAACTGTTTGCACAGTTATCTGTAATAATTCTGTGTTCATTCACGAAATGTTGTCTCATTCTGTTGGTTTGTTGCTCTTGTGTGTTTTTTTCTTCTTCTTTTTTTCTTCACTCTGTGTATTTTGTCCTGTCTGTGCTGTGGTGCTACTTGTCTTGATATATCATGCAAACTTTGGTTTCCCCACCCAGTTGAGTACATCACCCTACACCAATAACACCCCCATTTCCACAAACGCGAACTAGGCACTAGTTATGGGCTGGTTCACAGTTTGTTCCACTTGAGAACCTTCTAAGAGCCGGATTGCTTTTCCACTGGCTGGTGTGCCACAACAGAGGCTGGAGAGCCATCACATAATTAATGTCCATACTGAAGCTCTCCTTTGTTGGACAAGATGCTACACTAGCTTAGCTTTTCGTAAAAAAGGCCAGGTTTTGAGTTTTAAATGGTTTAGTCATGACAACCCTGGGTAAAACAGGATTATGCTGGACAAAACACTTGCCTGCCATTGTGCCCATGAGCAAGAGACTTAATCCTCAGTTGCTCCGGGGGGACTGTCCTGTAACTAATAATTGTAAATCACTTTGGATAAGAAAGTCAGCCAGCAAAGCTCCAGAGTTTCTGGGCAACAGCAGTTTCCTTGGTGGTTGAAACTTTCCTTGGTGGCTGTACTCTTGAACTACCCTGGTGGAAAAGAGCAAGACTACATTCACCTGCATCTGTATCATCATTAATACTTTTGAACCTGTACGTTGCTCCAGATAAGAGCATACACCTAAAAATCAAAAAAGGATTTGCTCAGTTTTGGCTCTCGTGTGTGACCCTGCTTCAAAATAAAACCTCAGTCTGGGCCATTGCTATCAAAGTCTGGCCTTTGCGAATCTTGCCAGTTCTTTATTTTTGTGTATTTTATTGCTGTATATCAATCTTGAATGTCTAAAAACCTATGTTTGGTACTGAGTGGCTGATTTTTACTCTACTTTAGCTGGCAGTTTGCCAGTGACGGGGGCGACATCGCGTTTGGTGTCTACATGAAGACTAAAGTGGGGGTGCAGCAGAAAGTCGGGGATATGCAGGAGGTGATCCCAACCACACGTTACAACGCTCACTTGGTGCCAGAGGACGGGTACTACACCTGTGATGATCCCGGCATCTGTGAGTATCGGGGTATATTAATACAATAAGGGGTCGATTCACTTTGATAAACAGTTCAATTTGATTTACAATTTAATGTTCTCACTTTATTTATAATTAATTCTGAATGGAGAAAAATGGAACTGTTTACTAATGAGATTAGAAATGGAACTAACTAGAAATAACGCCCCGAAGAAAGCGTGCCAGGCGGGGAAGGCCTCGCGGACCACGTGAGGCTCTCTTCCTGCTCCGCGGTCGCATGGTCTCCTGCCCAACCTCCCCTTCCGTGTGAATCTAGCCCCGGGCCCGAGGTGAAGTGAGGGGGCGAGGGGACAGGTGCGGGTTCAGGTTGAAAGGTGGAAGGGCAGGGCGAATGTGTGGTGAGTGTGGTGGGGCTGCCTTCACAGGAAGTGTGGGGCCTGGTCGTGCATGGGGGACCAATCATCCTACAGGAGCTCCTCCGGCTCCACACAACAGCAGCATGAGTACGGGCCCTGGTAAACGCAGTCATTGAGGAGATGCCATGGCTCAAGGCACCATGTGCACTATCCCAGCTCCGAGATCGGCCCAATCAGTGTCCTCTCCAGGAAGGATGGTGGGTTGAGCCATGGTTTATCCTCGTCCTTGTAGACTGCACTGCCTGAGGTGAAGGCCAGGAGCTGCCAATTCAGGGGGTCTATCCCGGGCAGGGTTTTTTCCCCCAATGGAACTAGTCCTGAGCTATCTGAATTTCTAACAACTGAACAAAAAATAACTCCTCACTGCGCACTTACTCTGGCACAGCTGTGCCTTCAGCAAGGCTAGGCAAGGCTGCCTTCACACTCTCCAGTCCTCTCTCCTCCTCCACCTCCTCCTCAGTTTCTAGCCTTCTCTCTCTTACTTGTGGAGAGCCCATCTTTTAGAGTTCTGGCTCCTCCTTCAACACAGATCACATTGCTCTCATCCAAGGAGGAGCCCCATCCTCAATCCGTGTCCGTAGGGGCGCTCAGCCCCCTTGCGTCACAGAGTGTATTCAGAAATAGCCATCACTACTGCCCGGCTCCTGAATCAACAGACACTGGACAAATGTCTTTAAAACTGTAATTTGTGTGGAATTTGTATTGAGTGACTTAAAGTTCATATCTAAACTACATACAGATCATTTCCTCCATCACTGCTCAGTTCTAATTTCTCGCCTCTCTGACTCTGCAGATGTTCTATGCTTCGACAACACCTACAGCGTCCTTCAGTCTAAGAAGATAAGTTTCTCTGTGGATGTCATTCTACCGGAAACACCCACAAACACAGAAGGGCAGATGTAGGACCAGACTTCACACACCCAGCACAAGTGCTTCAGTCTCAGATTCCACTAAATGAAGCTGTCTTTGTAGAATTACACAATCACTGTGCTCAACACTTGTAATTAAATGTTAACCAGTGTAAGATTTGGAGAAATCTTGTAATAGTTTATCAGTAGTAGTGATGTACACAGATTGTGTATTAATAATAACACTGATATTGAGTTTTGGACAATTGACAATAAAGATAAAACCCTACATTTAGTTTGATATAATTATGTGCTGAATACTTCAAATAACTGCATTAATAAAGGAGCTGAGGTTCTGGTGGGTAAAGTAGGGTCTCTCTTCACCTGGACAGGTGTTTAGTAATGAACTGCATTTATTTAGTTTTACATTTACATTTACGGCATTTATCAGACACTTTTATCCAAAGCGACTTCCATTCCCTACCTACAGGGGACAGTCTCTCCCTAGAGCAACTTGGGGTTAAGGGTCGTGCTCAGGGACCCAGTGGTGGTGTGCTGAAGGTAGGTTTCGAACCCATGACCTCTTGGTTTAGAGGCAAGTATCCTACCACTAGCCCATCACCATCTACACAGGTGCATGTTTAATGTCAACACTCATAATAAAACATGATGTTTTATTTGACCCAGTTACACCACACACGCCCTGCAATCAGAAAGTCCGGGTTCGATTCCCAAGACCACTAGGCACCTCTGAGGTACCCTGAGCAAGGTGCCGTCCCCACACACTGCCCCCCAGGTGCTGTGTTCTTAGCTGCCCCCTGCTTCACTTGGTGAATGGGTAAAATGCAGAGATTTGAATTTCATGCTGTTCACACTGTGTGCAGTGGTGTGTTCACGTATGACAGAATGGTCACTTTCATAGCTGCACATTAAACTCTGTTAGTTTTCAGCATCAGAATTTTATTTTAAAACAGGCAAGAACACTAAATTTTGAACTTCATTTCCTAAGCTGCACATACTGAGAAGTTTCACTGCAGCTTTAATGCAACTTGACCTTGATCACAGCTCAGCTAGTTCTTAGTAGTTACTTTTGGTTCTATTGAATTCGTTATGTATCAGTAATCAATATCGTAGCAAAAATCACTACGCTACAGCTTTAATGCACATGACTAGTGCAAACGTAACTTATTAAATAAAAAAGATGTTGAAAGTCTGGAATGTTGATTATCATTCACTCATACGCCTGAATACATTTATATTTTTAAACACTTTTACAGCAAAAATGTGCGATTAATTTCAGTTAATGCATCACAGATCTTGTAACTAATGACATCTGTGATTAATTATGGAGAATTTCTCTATGGAGAAATAGTCATTAGAGCTCTGAGATGCTTTATAATATTTCTAGTACAAAACACATAGTGGGTTTGGTTCTAAGGTCTCCTACCACAAAGATCGGAGGCCTGGCTTCTTGTAGCACTCCCATCAGCACCATCTCAAAGACGATATCTAGGATGCTGTTGTGATGAATCTAAGAGGATAATAAACATTAATGCCATGGCATCACTCACCACAAGAACCAGAATGTGAAGTAAGACCAAGAGTAGGAGCGTCTGTAGAAGAAAGAGAGACGCTTGTTTCCTATAAGATAAAGCAGAACACAATTCAGGTTTTTTCTCTGTAAGGCAAAGCAGGAACTGGGACATCAAAATTCATTTTGCTTTTGTGGATAATTAGCAAGCATCTTTCAAAATAAACATAATTTAATATTTATTAAGCCGATAAGCTCCATTTGACACAACAAAAGGGTGAAAACTAGAGTACTTGCTATAAAGCAGGCACTTGATTAGCTTCAGGAGGGACAGTGAGATCTTCAGCTGTCTATAATGTAAAATATGCAATCTTTAATAACTAAAACTCCTGAAATGTTGAACTGAAAACAGCAAAAAGCCTCACCCTGGGAGCGCCCTGGCTAGTGGAAGCAGGTTGTGTCAGAGGCTCTGGTGCTGGCTGAGGTGAAGGTGACAGCAGTTGATCCTTGGTAGGTGCTGTATGTTGGCTTTGGTCAGGTGAATCTATAGTCACCTAAAAGGCAAAATACACAGTAGGGTGTGTTGGTTAATGCAGGAAACAAAGATTGCATAACAACACATTAATGCTTAATGCTGACAAATGAAGCTGTTTTCAAGAAAAACGATTACGATCTGATAAGAGGAGCAGACACAGACTTACCCCATAAGCACTCTAGATAGTGAGAGCCGTGTACCTTCATCAACAGTTTAATCTTCTCCATACTGCTGTTTCCTCCTCTTGTAAAAGTAATAAAAGGAACCGGCGGCGAATCCTGCCACAAATAGCAGGGGGCGCCAGTTCAGATCAAGAGAGAAAAATGTGGCTACGTTTTCATTTGAGGCGGGGATCCGAATCAAAACATGATTGTGGACCACGAGGAACTTCGTCTCCATGGAAACAGAACCACATACAGACACTGGAGGGGCGTTGATACAGGGCGGGTTGTTCAGGAACTCCTTTTTGTATTTATCGGTGTAAACAGGGTGGCCTTAAGAACACAAGGGTCAAAATTAAATTGGCAGCAGATTAACAGGTCAGGGAGGAGAGAAGAGGCTCGCACAATCCCATCCACATAAACGGGAGAGCTGTGGAGCCTGTTTCATCCTTCAAGTTCCTGGGGACCCACATCTCAGAGGACCTGTCCTGGACCACCAACACCTCCAGCCTGGTCAAGAAGGCTCACCAGCACCTCTTCTTCTTGAGGACACTAAAGAAGAACCAGCTGTCCTCAGCCATCCTGGTGAATTTCTACCACTCTGCAATAGAGAGCATCCTAACCAGCTGTGTTACAGTGTGGTATGGGAGCTGTACAGTGCATCACAGGGATTTCACTTCCATCCATTGAGGACATCCTGAGGAAGCACTGCCTGCGTTGAGCACCCAGTATTCTTAAGGACTTCTCTCACCCTGCACACAGACTGTTCTCTCCCCTGCCTTCACAGGTTACCCCAGACAAGAACCAGCAGATTTAGGAACAGCTTTTTTCCCAGAGCTGTCTCGTGGCTGAACTCCTTGCCCCTCCACATACACTCCTGATAACCTTGCACATCTGATCTTTGCACATAATCACTGCACACAGCCACTTATAAATATACAGATCCATTGCACATATACACCTGTACATTTCTGATGTAGATAATTATATTTTTTAAATATTAGATAATAGTAGAAAATTAAACTGTAAATTATGCTCATATCCATTGCATGTTTATGATCACTGTAGCAATCTGTAAACTTGTTCATCTACTTGTAATTCCTGTTTATAGTTAATACAAACTGTATGCTATGTTCCTATATCCATACTGTATTAATACATCATATATTCATACTGTTCATACAGTATATCATGTATATTATGTTCATACTACTGTACATCCATCTGTAAATATTATTCAGTTTCTTCTTTTACATATCACCTTTCTTATACTCATAACTTGTAATGTATACATTTATCCTGTACTTGCTGCTTATTGCATTTCTGGTTAGACCTAAACTGCATTTCGTTGCCTTGTACTTGTACATGTGTAAAGACAATGAAGTTGAATCTAATCTAATCTAATCTAATATGGGGCTGGTCCACTACTTTGCAACAATAACAGCTTTCACTCTTCTCAGAAGGCTTTCCACAAGATCTTGGACTGTTCATGCACTGAGATGGCCTGGCTCGCAATCTCCGTTCCAGTTCATCCCAAAGGTGTTGGATCAAGACTCTGTGCGGGCCAATCAACTTCTTTCTCATTTCCAGCCACGAGTTTACTTTGTGCACTGGGAGACAGTGATGCTGGAATAGAAAACTGTGTCCAAAAATTCAGAAGCATTTTGTTGTCCAAAACGTCTTAGTCTGCAGCTTTTAGATTACCCTTCATTGGAAGTAAAGGACCTAGCCCAAACCCTAGAAAGCAGGGGAGTCTCAGTACTTTTGTTCATATAGTGTACACTGCGTGTCTTTAGATCCATGTAGTATGCAAAGCATCTTAAAATTTAAAATATAGAATCAAATGTAGAACAGTCCAGGCTTGGGTTCTGTGATTTTGTTACCATTCATTATTTTATAATGAATGGTAACAAATTATAAGTTATATATAATTATAAGTGGGAGAGATTTCTGTCTAGAAATCTTCGGCACATTAGGACAATTTACATAATATGCTTTATATCTTTTTGAAGTCTACGTTAATTTCTTTAAAGCTAAAAATAGAAAGTGCTTTCAGTTTCATTTTCCCTGAAATGTGTTGTTTACAAGAAACATAGGGACATCACCCATTCCCCTCAAACCTCCCCTGGCAGATGAAAGTGAAAGTAAACTGAGTATAAAAACCGTTACTGGCAGAAGCAGTCTCACACACAGAGCTTTGGACAGAGGACGAGGAAGACAGATCTCTGCCACACTTCTAATAAAGGTAGGTCGGAATGGGTATGCTGTGTGTACTCATTGCTACTCTTGTATTCTGGATTCATCACTATCTGAAATTTAATGACTTGCAAACCATTTCAAGTTCATTCAAGAAAACAGATAAGATTTGGAAATAGCAAATTACTAGCAGAAACACAGTCTCAACCATAATGTTTTATTGTTTTATGTTCTTAATGTCCATAATGTTTTCTCCACTATATTTTTAGTAGTAGTCTCTTGGTCAGTCCTGGTTTGTTGTTTAACATTTTATCTGCAAGGTGCCAAAAAGTGCTATCTGAAATGATGTCATAGAATAAGCACTTTTTCCCTGAAGTACCTTATGGAAATGTAGGGCTTCATGATTATGGGCAAAATGATAATCATGATTAATTTTGATCAGAATTGAAAATACGATTAATAATTACAATTATGTATTTTTTTACGTAAAACACATTTTATGGCACTTTCTGTTTTAAACAAAATAACTCCAATCCAATCCAATCCAATCCAACTTTATTTATATAACACATTTTAACACAGTTTCCAAAGTGCTGCACAAAAGAATAAAAATATAAAAACAAGTAAAAGTAACTAAGAACATAAAACAATAAAACTAATAAACAAATAAGAATATGGTCATAAGACTAAGGTAATAAAAATGAAATGAAATTTATTTAAATAAATAAATAAAATAAATAAAATAACTAAGAGAACATAGTACTAAAATTTAAAACTGGGGTAATAAAAAATAAGTAACACTGAGTGAAATTAAAAATACATAAATAGAATAAAATGAATAAGAATTAAAATAGATAAAAATACAGATAAAAATACAGAAGACCACACAACTCACGATGTGTTAAAAGCCAGAGAATAAAAGTGGGTTTTAAGACGGGACTTAAAACACTCCACAGAGGGGGCTGTTCGAACGTGGAGGGGCAGAGCATTCTTAAGTCGGGGGCCGACTACAGAAAAGGCCCTGTCTCCCCTGGTTTTAAATCTCGTCTTAGGCACCATGAGCTGGAGCTGTAATAAAATTTTTAAAAATAATAATAATAAAATTTTATTTACACAAGACAAATGGCTTACAAAAAATAAACGTCCAATTCCAAAGTGCAAACATAAAGTGCTAACAAATGAAAAAAAAAAAAAAATGCCGAATAGGCCCATGTTACAAGGAAAAGGAACAAACTACAGGCCTACATGGTTCTGTACATAACCACTGTTGTATGTCACTCTGGATGCGAACGTCTGCCAAATAACATAACTGTAACTGAAAGTGATGGGACAACATGGCCTGAGTAATTTGCTGGTAACATTTTCTCCATTGATAGATATTCTGCTCAGCAGGTACTGACATGGGAACTTCTTGGAATTAGCTTTAAAACCTATTAGCTTTTACAAATAGCTACAGGCTCAATTCACTTAACATCTTTTAATCTTGGTTGTGACTTTTAATATAAATGGAATAAATTAAACTTTTGTCTTCAGTTTTGTAGAATCAAAATGGGAGGAAGCCCCTCACAACCCCGTAAGTTTAAACTGAACAATGCACACGCACACACACACACACACACACACACACACGCAGTCCTGCAAGAAATTGAGTCACAGATTTCTTCATATTTTGCTGATCTCTTATAATTATGTCATCTTGCAGAACAGTTTCCCAGGCTTCCTGAAGGACTTTCAAATATTCTCATTTTCAGTCCTGACCAGTTTCAGAGTAATGTTATTTATAGATTTGATATATAATTAATTATATTATTCTTTCTCTTCATTTCTGTTTGTTCAATTTTGGGATCAGCTCCTCCAAAACCTAGTTATATATTTATATATATTATAAGTTATATATATATATATATTTATATATATATGGAATATTTGGATAAATGCAGACACAAATATGTTTTTTTATGAGTACCATTTTATAAAAATATCTTTCTTCTGTTTCTGTAGAATTTGTTTATGTTTTGGGCAATAAACAAGTAAAAGCCGGAGAAGCGGTTTGTCTTTCC
>JBBPDH010218779.1:0-13115 GCA_037974565.1 Clupeocharax schoutedeni
TCTCTCTCTCTCTCTCTCTCTCTCTCACACACACACACACACACACACACACACACACACACACACACACACACAAAGTGACTAAAGTGAGTGAGTTTAGGTATGTGTGAAGGATGTAAGGGCTTAATGTAAAACCACATGTTCAGAGAGAAAAGCTGGTTTAGTGTGATATAACACACCACACCAATGACATTCAGTCATATTTAATGCACATTTATGTACAAGCCTAACATAAATATCAAGAAATATTTTTAACAGAAATATTTTACCTCCTTTTCTAAGAGCACCCCTTTGTATAGACTTTTCAGACAACTAAGAACAGCTTTCTGCTTTCTCCCTTTACTGTTCAGTAACTAAACTGATTCATTTAGAGCGTACATTTTCATAACTGAGACAGCCCAACATCTTATTTTCCCCTTTCCTCAGTTCATCGGCAATCGTCCCGTCATGTCCGCCACCCTCTGTCCAAACTCCACAGCGATGGAAAGAGGAAGAGGAGTGGAAAGAAGAAGAAGAAGAATAAAGACCAGAAAATTCGAGAGGAGGATGAGGCTGAGGAGGAGGAGGAGGATGACATAGATGAGGCCACAGAGTCTCACACAGCAGAGACTGACACTAAAGAGAGTGTTCAGGTAGTAAACTGGTCCTTCATTTGGATCAGGGTTCAGGGCTTATATGTCGTGAAGATTATTTACAAACTATAATATGATCTTTGTTTCTTTATTTGTGTATTTGTCCAGTTTTTTGTTTCCAGTGATGACCCTCAGCTCTCCACTTTGGACAGCTCAGAAAGCTTCAGCTACCCTCAGGTGGTCCAGACGGTTTCCTCAAGTACAGAGACTGGGTGAGTTTGCAGACGCACTACAGTCACTCAGCTGGAGCTCAGGACAAAAATGTAATCTCCTCAAAACATAGAAAAGAACTGAATAATAAATGGGGTAGTGCTTGTGCAGCTTAAGCAATAAATAGGTGATTGTTATGGCATTGTTAGATGGTTAGTATGGTATAAACCTAATTGGTATCCAAGTTATCAAAAGTTTGTTTATTTAAATCCCACTTTTGGTGACATTAGAGCCTGCTGCCCAAACTGCTCCAAACTCCTGCAGATAGCTCATGGGCTGGAGACATAGGATGGACAGACGACGGGTTAAAGAAAGACATTTACAATTTCCTTCGGGATAAATAAAGTTTTCTGATTCTGATTCTGATTTACAACTCCAAAAACACTACAGGAGCTTATAGCAAATTTCAGTACAATTCCCAAAGAATTCAGCCCAAATCCATGATCAGAACTGATTCATGTGAGAGGATAAACAGCTGCCACTGACTGTCATTACTAGCCCAGAAAGTTGATGTTAATGCTAAATACATGTATTAAAGTTCTCCGTTGCTATCACAGATTTCTGCCTATGAGGGCAGAAAAAGGTTAATAATGAGATTGATGCAGATTTGAAGAGAAAAAATCGGGAACAAGGGGTGGAGCTGAACAAGCTCCGGCAGACAAAGTTCTGGAAAGACCGTCTTTTTCTTTGGTTTAATTACGATTTAATTATTTTTCTAAAAATAAACATTATGGTTCCGGCAGAAAAACTTGCTGCGAGCTTTTTCTCAACGCTTGTTTAAGATGCCAAACTTCATAGTAAGAGAATCTAATTACCCAGCATTTAGTGCCATATCAGTCAGAAAACAAAGACGAGATCTGTAAAAGGGCTTCTTGTTGCCTGCCGCGTCCAATAATAGTAATAATAATAATAACAATAACAATAATAATAATAGGGCACAATAATAAGCTAGTAGTAGTATGTTTTACATTTTTAAAAAAGATCGAAATAGCACGGAAGTTCTAAGACTGGAAGTCAGTAGTGTGTCATAAAGGGTCTCATTAGCTAATAGTATCTAAAACAGGTCTGAGAACAGTGGAGAAAACCCATCACTTAAATAGATAAAGAAGCCAAAACTCCGAAGCTCGATATTCAGGACAGTGGCTTCGGTGTTGCGAGTGCTGCAAGTGAGCTTATGCTCCATTAAAAATAAATAAATAACAGCAGTTTTGGAGTCTGTTTTCTTCATGTTAACAAAGGAATGTCAGTGGGAAGCTGCTCTAAATTTCACGTATTTTGGGTCAGGATCTTGGGAAAAATACCTTATTTTTAGTGTTCGGTTTAGTACAATCACCTAAAATACACCGCTCAAATACCCTGCCCACCAATGCTCCCAATCATATAACCCCCTACCCCCGTCATCTCTTCCGTCAGATGATTTTTTTTGCTTTAATCCATGTGAATAGTTCCACTAGTGCTGCTGTAACCGGGAGAAGCAGAATAACACCGCTTGTGAACCAGTCTGAACTGGTTCAAATCAGCCAGGTAAGGTAAAGTGGCCCCTTACAGCCAGGAACGAACACACCACAGCGCAGTGTGAAATTGTTCCCCTTTATTTAACCCATTCACCAAGTGAAGCAGTAGACAGCCAGCAACACGGCACCCTGGGAGCAGTGTGTGGGGATGGCACCTTTCACAATGGTACCTCAGTGGTGCCACCAGCAGTCCATGGAGTCAAACTCATGACTTCTAATCATAGGGATGACTCCCTAACCAATAGGACACTAACTGCAGATGACTGTAAATGGATAGAAAAAGAAGCAAGGACAGGGATGGGGATGGAGACAGGGTCAGCACGAGGCTGCAGCCAGCAGATCAGCGCAAATATGCTGCCTTCAGCCTCAGAGCTGAAAAGACATCACTGAAAAGTTTAAATGCTGAAGATCATCTTGGAAACGGAGTTCATCAGCGGACTGGTCCCTGCCAAAAGCAGTAACAGGTTCTTCTAGGCTGCTTAGTCTCATCTGTGGCTCAGCAACACCTACAGACCAAAAGGACTCAATTATCTTGATTATATCAGTCTGTTCTGGAGACGTAGCCAACTTTTTGACCAGACAGTGTCATCCTCCAAATTCCACTCCATTAGTTCTACAAACTCCTCCTCCATAGCTGTCAGGGGAAAAAGTGATTGTTGTTTGTTTCTACTCAGAAATCATTTATCCTTGGTGAAATCATAAAAAAGTAACCATTCCCAACTGTCACCTTTATTACCCTTTAATATTTCCATGTGGAACTGTACTGCTGGGCCAAGATCCTAACATTATCTTTAAGATTCCACATCTCGACTCCATAGTTAACCAAAAGAAATCAGGCAAGAGGAATTCTCCTGCAGATCTGTGTTCAGTCCTACATTTGCTGTAAGTGCAGAATGTAATGTGTGTATAGCCAGTACATGGTGTTTTTTGACTGTGTTATTTCTGTGGTCAGCAGGAGTCCCGAACTTTCTCATTAATGACCTGTCACTACTGGCAACAGTTTTTTTCCCTCCTTTAAATACCTTCACTTCTCTGGCGCCACCTGTGTAATATGTGTGTGAGACTCAGTTGCTCTTTGGAACGTTCCAGTGCAGTTTTGGATCTTTGCTCTTCTCCAGCTTTCTTTGCTAATGTGGCTTAGTTTGAGAGCGTAGAGTTTGGGCGGACGGTAAGTGCTCCTCGTTAATAGTTTGATATAATTAAGTTTTCATTCACTGACGTCCTTTGCTCCATTTGGATGAGAATCTGTAATGAAGTGAAGCTTAAACATTTTAGAAAATGTAAGATATACTCAAGTAAAACTGGAGGAGAGGCAGAGAGAGAGAGAGAGAGAGATAGAGAGAGAGAATGACCAAGAGACAGAGACAGAAAGAGAAAAGAGACAGACTGAGAAGAGAGGGAGAACAAGAGTGAGCTTGGTTTCACTGGACCATTAAAGGTTTTTACTAAACATATACTTTCAGCATATAATGTCAGTGTTAAACAGATTTAGACACACATTAACCTGAAGAATACTTTTCTTTTCCCCAGATTAATCCAGAATTTCTTACATTGTTGAGCGGATGCTGTTTGTTTTATTCCCATGAATAAAATCAGAGTTGGTGTGGTTTTTCTGCCGTAGAGCCCCTGAAGCCACCCCTCCGCCCAACGAGTCCGGACCTCACAGCCAATTGTCCTCAGCAAGCCACAGCTACGGCCTTCAGGAGCGTTGTCGAACCGGAAACATGACAGGAACCGAACAAGCAAAATACCAGCGCATCCCCACGGATGAGATGGAGGCACTGACACTCGCCTCCGCTGACTTGGACGGCATCAAGAGTGAGTTCACACCACAGAGCACTACAGACAAGGTTAAAGTCCTAACTGTGGACAAAATCAGTATCGCGATTTTACTGCTACATATTGCAATTGTGATGACTCAAGACATTAACCCCCTAGTTTTACACAGATCAAGAGTCATGGATTCAATGGATTCAGGCAAACGCAGAAATCCCTACAGTAACACGCAAACTCCAAATGTTCTCTGCCTTTTTTGCTATTTTGTGGCAATAAATATATTTTGTGAGGGCAGGCTGTAGCCAACCTGAAAGCACTTTTTTCGAATTCCACACCAGGTTTGAGCCCCTACACTCCAAGTGCGATTTCTCCACGGTGCACACAGTCAGACACCTCAAACTCCACAGTTTAATTGATCTCCAGGAGACCTTTCCAACGAGCCCTCATTTGTATTTTTAGCCTGAGTAGATCTGGTGTTATTCCTCGAAAACCGTTCACCGCGCCGCAGTGTCCCAATACTTTTGTCCCGCGACCTTTGTTGATTATCTTGCTGTGGAAAGCACTCAGACACTTTAAACTCCACTGTGCGATTGATCCCTAGGAGACCTTTCTAGGCGGTTTTCAAATCGCAGGTTTTGTGATGCCATACAAACACATTTAACAATATCTCCTTAAATCAGGCTACAGCTGGTTAGCCCCGCATACACATGCACTGTTTGGCCAACAAAATCAGACTTCTGTTCGTTTACATTCAGACCTCCATCTGAACACTCAGTAACTCACCTGGAGCTGTGACTGGTCACCCTATCCGAAATATTCTGGCTGGTTAGAAGCTCATTTGCACATTACAGCCTTCTGTGATTTCAGTATTACTGAGACCTAAACTGCAATACTGATTAACAGACAATATATTGTGCTGCCCTACTTATGAACACAAGTAGTTAGAAAAGTTCCTCCAATTCCTACATTCCACTAAAAGTTCTCATTAAACCGCTCCTATAGCTCTTATTTGCAGGTAAACTCTGGCTAAGGGTGTACTCACACTAGGCTCAGTTGCTCTGAACCGGGCCTGAGATCGATTGCCCCTCCTCCCCACTCCCCCTCTGGCCCGCACTCACATTAGATTTCTGCATTCGTGCCGGAGCACGCTTACGTCATTATGGTGCGATGGTTTCAGGATAAACAGGAGGAGCAGCGCTCTATTGCTGAAAGCAGTGGAGTCCATCGCTCTGTTTACTTTTTTGATAGTAATATTGAGTCGTTTGGTCTGCGGTGGTCCACAGCCCTCTCACAGCCTGTTGCTTAACAGGTCTATCGCTTTTGTGGCAGGAAAAATGGTTTTGGAGCATCGCAAAAACGTGGCGTCACGTGTCCTGATCTGTGTTCCAGCAGATGCGCACTACATGCGAACCGCGCCCGAGTCCAAACGAAACGTGCTCGGGTTCACCTCTTCCAAGCGGGCCAGGGACGGCTAAACTAACCGCGCCCGAGCACGGTTCGGAGCACTCACACTAGTTAAACGAACCGCGCTTTGGTGGTCAAACGCACACGGTTCAAACTGCCTAGTGTGAGTCCACCCTAAGACTTCCGTTGTTCAGAAACAGATTCAAACTTATGCCCGTCTGATGTGCAATACTTTTTACCGATGTGCAATACATTTCTATTCCCAATATTTCTTCCCTCTTGACAACTGCATTTTTGTAATTTCACAATTTCATAGTTTTGATAGAGGTACTTAACTGTCTATTCTATTTATTGTACAGAGTGATTTAATTTTAACTTAAACTATATTCTCCTATATACTCGGATTCTGTTTCTGCTGACCATGGCATCATCTCCAATTCATCTAAAACCTTCAGGAGATATGTTTCCAGCCTCTGTGTTCAAATGACTTGGCTGTTTATAATTACAGCATATTTGCAAATTAATTTAGCAAACATTTATGTTTTGGATAATTAATCAACCTCCTAAAACTCCACCAGTTTCATTCTCTAAAATACCTTTTGTTATTAATTTTTCTATTTAAAATGCTCAGAGCAAGATCTTTGGCTGCTTTAACAGTGAGTCAGTATTAAAACGCATGCAGAGCGATGGTTTACTGTGATCCGACAGAATCTGTGACCTTTATCTCATCACGAGTTTAGCCGCCCGCCAAATTACATCCTACTGATGGGAAGTGAGTAGAAATACATGCCCTCCACTCACTGCACATTTCAGCACACTATTATTTATTTGCTGAACTGGAAATATTGATGGAAAACCAACATGTGAAAGTGAGACGTAAACAGAGCTGGAGAGATCCTGAAACCAGACATCTGGGATTCCTGTACAAACTGATCCAGAAACAGTTTAATAAAGGCCGTGCCTGGTTTCCCACAGAGATGAGAGAAGGTTTTAAAGGTTTTCCCAAAGATACGAGCTGATGTGGGGTGATTTGTGTTGGGCACTCTGTGTGAGTTCAGAGTTTCAGTCCAGATTACGGCTCTTTATCACTCGCTGATCTGTACAGTGTTGGCGCTCACTCTTCCCCTCCTGCACTCTTCATCAGTCTGGGAAAAGCTCCTCCTGGAGGAATTACTCTTCAGATCTGTGTGCACTGTCCTAACACTTCTGCTCATGAGAGAGAACACGGAGCAGTTCAGGGGGAGGTTACAGTCAAGATACCTCAATTTCTGTGGTCCTGGGTGTGTCACTCTAAATCCTCTTCTTCAAGCAGGTCCAGTAAGCTGATCTTTGTTCTGCAGTCAGACAGTCGCTTTTATGGGTTTGCGTCACTGTAGACCTTAAGGTTACGGCTTCTTTTGATCTTTTCCTGATTTAACTTTTAATTTTCTTCCTTCAGTCCTGACCTCTACAACTCTAGCGGCTTTTCTATTCTTTCGGTCCTCATCAGCTCTACTTGTTTAATTTACCTTACCTTATTTTTTATCTTCTGTAACCATGCAGAACTCCTTCAGATCTGTTCCCTTCCTAAAATGACCTCCAGTAATTTTCAAAAAAATTCCCCATAATTCAGTGTGAACAAAGTGGGTTCAGAATGAGTTTGAGGTGAAACGGTTCATAGTAGAGACTATGATTTCTTCACAGTGGTGGTGAATAGAACTATGGAATAACTTTTTGTGAGGACTTTTTAGAGGCGGACATCTGGTTCTATTCACCTCCACTGTTCATAAGAACGGAGCAATTCACTTGCAACCTCTTAGTGATACTCACACCAAACAGACATACAAAAAAGCTGATAAAAAGCTGAAAAAAAATTCAAGTCTGAAGTTTCATAAAATAGAAACTTCAAAAAACCATACCACCACAATACTGCTAGAACTAACAATATTAGAACACTCCTTTACAGCACGGTTTTCCAGTCTCACATGACACACGTCTGTGTTTTCATTAGTTACGTACACCCGTTTTATTTCACTAACTATATATAATACATTTGGAGTTTTCTATTTTGCCAAAACATGGCTGTTGAAGATATCTATGTGGTGAAGTCGCAGTCAAAAAAGACATGTGTACTTAAGTCAAGCCATATTTTAAATATGTGTTGTGTATTTTATCTGTCAGAATGTGATTTTTAAAAATTACGACTTTAAAGGATTATATATATGTGAAGTATGAAGTTTACGTCATTATGAATACAACTTGGGTGTTTGGATATTGGTGCTTTTCTTTGTTCTGGTAAATAAGTGGATCTTCATTCCAGATTTACTTCTGACAAGTAGGGGTCAACTTTAATGGTGGCATCCACGGTTGCAACTACATCCTTCCTAATTCAATTAAAAGCGCTATAAAATATTTAATAATAATAAATATTAAATAGGACACTAGAACAAGTCCAACTTAATATAATGTAATACAATGTATGATATAATCTTTTTATACTAATACAGTGTTGCGGACAAATTAAAACCTTAAGAGCCATTGGCTCCTAAACACTAAATATTTGGGAGCCAAATTATTTTTTAGGAGCCATAATCTGTCAAATGTGATATAAATAAAAAATATATAGTCAGGACACATTTTGTCTGCAGTCTTACCCCATGTTAAGTGTGTTAAATTTGTTGCCAAAATAAAAGTGTTGCCGCATAACCAGCTGCATCGCTAGCTTAGCTAAGGCTTTAAATCTTAGTCTTAGCTAAGCTCGCAAAGTTATGCATGTTCAAGTCAGCCTCCAAACAACGTTTTGGCTAAATGTAAGCATTAAAATCCGTAATTTTACAATGGCCAAATATAAAAAAAACAATTGTTTAGCCTTACCAGGGTTTGTCATGCGACACATTTTGTGAAAGCAGTCCTGTGAGGTGTGCCGTAGTAGTATGGTAACAGATGCCGAAACGGCACTCGCAACATGGTGGACACACTGACTTATCATGAAAACTGTAACACCGGGAATCCAGCATCTATCCTACGTCTAAGCGTTTGGAAGCCAAAGGAGCCTGACCTTCTTAGTGATCTGATTCAAATGATCTGACTCATTAAAAAGAGCTGAAATTCCCATTACTGATCACGTGACAGCGCAGGATGAACGGCAGACTCAGGTTGAACGTATCTGCACAATGTTATGAGATGTCAATTTCTTGTACTTTCATTTTAATTTTTCTTGGTTGTAAGAGACTTGTTCAAGAGTTTTCAAAAGTTCCATTCATTCACAATTATAGACTAATATACATGAATGTTTACTTATGCACGTACACCTTTACTTGCCCATAATCCTTAAAGAGTTAGGTTCTGAGGCAGGAGTCATTAATGTGAAGGCAATCCAAAGTCCAGAGAGTTGGATCAAACATCCGAAACTAAACTACAGACCAGGAACAAAACTGAGCAGATTATGTTTGCTATAATGTCCACGAACCACCAGATGTCACCGTTTTCTTTTACCTGTAGCCAGGAATAGGCCCCAAGCTTCACAAAGCTCTGTCTGCTCATCACTGATGATAAAATTACAGTTTTAAATGAACAAACATGAACATTAAAACTGTTCTTACATTTTTATGTATGACCTTAGTAACCCGCTTCTAGGAATGTGTTTCCACTTTCAGCTTCCAAAATTGTTCCAAACTGTTTTTTACTCGGCTGTGTGTGTGTGTGTGTGTGTGTGGGGGGTGGTGGGTGGGGGGTTGGGATAGTTAGGGGTGGTGAAAATCCTTACTTAGCAAAGCTTTGTTATATAAAAGAAAATCTCTGATTAAACTGTAATTTCTGCAAGTTTTGATTCTTTTGGTTCACATGAACCTAACATGCAAGTCTTAGTTTTCTGGAAAACACTCAGATCCCTCCTGACCGCTGCACATCTTAAAGACAGGTAAAATCTCACCTTCAGTCTTGAGTCTTACCTCGGATAAATGCATTACCCATAATCCCCACCCCCCTCACTCTCCACACCTGAGGGTCCACGCCGAACAACAGCTTCTGTAACGAGACTCTGTGAACGCGTCACTCTCTGAACAAATACACAATCACGCTCTCACGACCTGGCTGGCCTAGGTCAGCACCGATAATAACATTACAGCCAGAATCACCCTTCAGATCTGCAGCTCATTTTCATCCCTCCATCTTCAACACTTTCGCAAACATCACACACTGCAAAACCACCAGCCTGACTGAATGATGCCTAGAAAAAGTTATGGAGTGATAGAGTGCCGGAATGTCGGAAAGATAAACTGATGGCATGATGGGGAGATAGGGTTGTGGAGTGATAGTGATTGAATGAACGTGTGATACACTGATGGAGTGATGAAATGAGGTCAGAGCGATATAGGGGTGGAGATACAGACTTATGGAATGATTGAGTGAAAGTGACGAAGTGACTGAGAGTAACAATGACTGTTATAGAGGAATTAAATGATGTAGCAATTGAGTAAGGGAGTGACAGAATGATGGAGTGACGGAGTTGTGGAGAAAGAATAAGGCAGCAGCCCCCAACCTTCTTTGCACCATGGACCAGTTTACATTAATTTCACAGACCATAATAGATACAACTAAAAATATAGTGTTAGTTTTTTTATTCATTTATTATAGCTTGCGGGAAATTTTTTAATGCAACGTTTCATGTGACCAAACAAGCTATTTTTTTTTTATTAAATAGAAGTTCTGTCTTTCTGTGTAGACTGGTACCAAATGACTCTCAGACTGATACAGGTCAGCGGCCCGGTGGCCGGGGACCTCTGGAATAAGGGACTTATTGTAAAATAGCATAATTGATAGAGGTAGATAGAAGAATAGATAGAAGTGATAGAGGAATTAAAGGATAGAATGATGCAGTGAGATAGGGAAAGATAATGAAATGGTGGAGTGAAGGAGTGAGAGAATGGTGGAGATGGAGAGATGTAGTGATGGAAAGAATGTGGAGAGAATAATGGAATAATGGAGAAATAGAATGACTGGGAAGAATGAAGAGATAAAGTGATGGAGTGAAGAGTGGGGTGTTGGTGTGGTAGATCATTGGTATGATGGAGTAATGGAATGTACATGGGATATATTAAAAAATAACTTAATTAATTAAATAAAGTAAATTCTGTTTCGCAGGCCATCGGTTTGAAGATGTTCCGGCTGTGCGGAGGCATCTGGTCAGAAAAAGCACTAAAGGTCAGATTGTACACGTCAGTAAAGACTGTAAAGAACCGAGCACACGGAATCGCAAACTGGACCGCACACCACACGAGGTAAGGCCATTAGAACCTGCTTTAACTTTATTGTATCACTGCAGTCAAGTTCAGGGTTCAGTGAGGGACCTACAATAATACATTCAAAACAACCACAACCACACTGTAATCATGCTCAGTGTCAGGCATCATGAATTATTCAGTATTTGTTGAATTATTTAGTGCCTATTAATACTTATTCAGTATCCACTCTACATTATCTGAGGAACATTGTGTATGATTCAGTTTCCACTAAGATTTAATGTGCAGGTATAGTTGTGAGACTGAAGTGCAGATCCACATTCAGTTCATTAAGGCTGATTAACGGATGTGGATTAGGTCTAGTTCTGGGGAAAACCACAGTGCACTGGCCCTCAGAATTTAAGGAACCGAATCCTTGCTGCTGATCCCAGAACAGTAGTCACATTCCAGACTTTGTTTAGGAAAATCCAGTTGTTTTTCTGAAAGTCTTTTCCAAGTCGCTGATTATAAATAAATGAATGACAGTCTTTTCACCTGAGAGAAAGGTGTACAGATCAGGTAACACCCCCCAACCCTTAGAGAGGTGGCCATCCTTTATTAATGCCCTACACTCAGCTAAAGTGGAGATAGTTCTCAGAGCATGTGTGTGTGTTGCTGGTGAACACACACACAGACAGCATGGTGCTTCTAGACTTCTCTGGAAGACTGGCTCAGCAGCAGAAGGTCAGAATATTACTGTGTGTGTGAGAGAGAGAGAGAGAGAGAGAGTGTGTGAGTGAGTGAGTGACGAGCTGCACATTAAAAATATTGTGGATTAGTGATGATTGTGCTTTACAGTGTTTCAGAAGGTGTATTTTATGGCAGGTGTGTGGGTGTGAGTACAGATTAGTGCAAGTTCTTTTTTAAATGACTCTAAGATTAAAGTTAACTTCAGAGTCTCCTTTTATTCTTTAATATTTAGTCTTCCTTATTTCTGTTACAATTTGATTATTTTTCTCCACCGACACTGTTATTTACTATTTACTCCGCTGTACTCGTGTTATTATTTAATATTTACTCTCCATTATTTGTTATTTAATATTTATGTTCCTTTAGTTATATGTTATTATTGTACAGTGAGTCGTATCCAGTGTTTTACACTGTTGATGTGTCCGCAGGTGTTTGTGGAGTTGAACGAGCTGATCGTGGATAAGAATCAGGAGCTCCAGTGGAGAGAAACGGCGCGCTGGATAAAGTTTGAGGAAGACGTGGAAGAGGAGACGGATCGCTGGGGGAAACCACACGTTGCTTCACTCTCGTTCAGGAGTCTCTTAGAGCTCCGGAAAACCATTTCTCATGGTCAGAACACCTCATTTACATGTGCACACATTGTTTTATATATGCTTTATAGAGTCATCTAAAATAAGGACTAAAACTCGATAATTACTATCAGAAAAGAGTCCGTACCTTAAATTTCAAATGCATTTGGGGTGCCATTGATTCCTCACAGCACTGTTCCAGCATCAATACCTGACCTTACGAATGCTCTCTGGGCTGAATGCAATCAAATCCTCAGAGATAAATAAAGGCTATTTGACCGATCTGTTTTCCATCTTTTGAAGAAATAATCCCTACATAATAAACAGAATAAAGCAAGCCCTTCCCTGCCAACTTAACCCTATTCCACACACTGCTGATTCTGAATGGAAGTTTGCACCTGTCTGTGCTTACTCTGTGAAATTCCTCCCTCTGGTAAAGGTGCGGTTCTGCTGGATCTGGATCAGAAGACCCTTCCGGGAATTTCCCATCAGGTGGTGGAGCAGATGATCATCTCTGACCAGATTAAAGTGGAGGATCGAGCGAACGTCCTGCGAGCTCTGCTGCTAAAACATAGGTAAACACACACTATTCAGAGTCTGTGTGCATGTGTGTGAGAGTGACAAATTGTTGCAGGTAAAAAGTTATGCAGAAAATTTCTTTATTTAAATATTTACATTTCATCAGAATCATGACAACCCAAAAAATATAGCAATAAATAAATATATATAAAGTAAATATGCAGTACCTGAGGTTAATATGGCAGAAACTGAGGCAAAAATGCAGTAAGATATGGAAGATAACATGAGACAAACACTTCTGGCAATAACCAAGACCACTCCAGACACCCCACCTCACCTCACTCACCTCCTTAATGTCTGCTTTGGATGTCCACACATTCAGTTCTTAAGATAACACTTTGCACTGTGATGGCAGATATATATATATATATATATACACACACACACGCATATACAAATATATACGCTACCGGTCAAAAGTTTTAGAACACCCCAATGTTTCAAGCTTTATTTAATTGAATTTCAAACAGTTCAGGTCCAATG
>JBBPDH010218791.1:0-13114 GCA_037974565.1 Clupeocharax schoutedeni
GTGTGAAGGCTGGGAGTGAGTTCAGGAGTCTGATGGCTTGTGGAAAAAAGCTATCGCGCATCCTGGCGGATCGAGACTTGATGCTGCGATAGCGTCTGCCGGATGGGAGGAGTGAGAACAGATAGGTCCTTGGGGGCACCTTGGTCTAAAGATCCCTGGTCTGATTTTTGCTTTGTAGATTGCACATAATAATAATCTTCATTATAACAGCTTTATAAAATTGTAATTTCTCTTTTGGATAATGTTTCAAGTTTCCGATGTTCCGTTTGGTGAAGCTAATAATATGTTTTTCAGTATAACTTGCATAATCCTAAAAGCCCTTTACACCAAATACCTTTTTGAAACTTTTTTTTTAACTAAATGAAATTTTTAAAAAAAATCACAAACTTGCTTGACGCACGGATGCTTTCAGCTACAAAAAGGGTTTCATTGTTGTTGTTCCGAATATCATCACTAAAACCTGGTCAGGCCGCTCACCCCAGCAGCAAGCTTTCTCCAGGTCAACCTTCATGGCACACAGCTGAAACATTAAAACCTGTGACAGAAGAACTGGAGAAGACTGAGTTCATTCCAGTGGCTCCTGTCAAGCGGTGGGATGTTTCAGGCAGCAAGTGAACAGGAAGCTGGAAAAAATATCAGATAAAGATCAGAATGAATTTGAGAAGGCTAATGGCTAGTCTGGCTTTCCAGAATGGCAGGTATTGTAAGGTGATCCCAGTATGCAGTGGTTCTGCCTTCCAAAAGTGATCTGAAGGAGGACAACCAGTGAACCCGCTACTGGAGCACAAATTACTGAAAAAGTTCATCCTGGCTCTGACAGAAAGACCCAGAGCATCACTGCTTGCTGCATATGGGGGTGCAGAGCCACAGACCAGCTACTCATTCTGCCCTCCGACCCCTGTCCAAGCCAGTGGAGGATAATTTAATGACATTGCATTCAAATCCAGAGACTTTAATATGAAGTTGGTCCCCCTTTGCAGCTGTGACAGCTTCCACTCTTCTTGGAAAAACACAAGAAGTGTTTCTGTGGGGATTTGTGTCCATTCATTCTGTAGAGCATTTATGAGGTCAGGCACTGATGTTGGATGCAAGGTCCTTGCTCACAATCTCTATTCCAGTTTATCCCAAAGGTGCTGTATGGGGTTGAGGTCAGGGCTCTGTGTGGGCCACTCAAGTTATTCCACACCGAACTTATACAGTCATGTCTTTATGGAGCTTGCTTTGTGCACTGGGGCACAGTCATGCTGGAATAGAAAATGCTTTTCTGCCCCCATTTATTGGCCCCTTACCATTGAAGCATTATGATCGCCCCTTAGTTCGGTAACTTGCCAGTTCAATAATTGGGAGGTGTGTCCCAAAACTTTTGTCACATACATACAAATATATACAAAGGTGTGTGGGGGGTTTCTTTTCTAGAATCATGATTGTACTGCAGTAGTACACTTATTTTAATCTCACTAATACATATACATTTAGTTCAAAACAATAGGGTTCGATTTTTATAATATCCAACAGAAAATTATCCACTTGCAAGTCTCATCTTTCCTCTCTCCTTGGTTCCCCAAAGCACATTTTGTAAGATAGCAGACTTACATTAGTATGGTAGTATTGACCACTTGAGATCACAAGAGCATCGCAGTGATGACATGCATCTCTATTCTTTGACATCCCATTTCGTACTAAAAATGCAAATATAAATTTGTTAGCTTTGTGTTAAATTTCACTGCCAGTGAGTTAAATTTCACTGCCTTATTATCTTCATAATAATGAGCAAAATTAGGGTAATTAGGGAAAACATGTTTAGACCCCATTAATGAATAACAGTAGAACTTCTTTTGTTTAGACCTCTGCAGTGAGATGTAATGAGGCATTTGTATTATATGCGAATTTGTATTAATGGTTCAGTTTTGATCCAGTCCACTTTGCAACACATCTTCAGTTCCCAAAACTTACCAGGGTTCATCTTTAAAATAAAAATCTGGAGATTGGCCAGGCCATGCAAACGCCATTACCTTTCCTGGAAACCTGTCTTATTGTATATTGGACGTATGTTTGGGGTCGTTATCTTGTTTTCCTCTTATGTCTTCTGATACACGGCTCCTTTCATGTTTCCCTCAGTCACAGCATGGTTCCTTAAACAGAAATAACTGTATTGGCAGAGATGTTAAGGCTGTGAATTGAGTGCTACTTGTTGCATTAAATCTAACATAATATCCAACAGCTATATATATATATATATAGATATATCAGTCAGATATTAGTCTATAGCAGTGTAGCAACCATGTTTTTAAATAAATAAAATAATTATAATTTTTTTTACAATTTTATTTTAAGAGCGTAACTGTCGTAAACATTTATTTGACAGGAGGCATCCACTAGAGGGAGCCAAATGCATAGCAGTGACCTTTTTTGTTCAATGTTTTCTCGATTTTGACCTTCAGCTCCTCACGCCCTGCAGCAGCTCCAACACTGAACTTCACCACTGTGAGTGTGGCAGAGCTTTGTACACACTGTACTATGCAAAACAGGAGAACTTCAGGATCAGGAATGAGAACTACTGGTCAGGCAGCTAGTGGCCTGGTGATTGTGGAGTTGCTCCCGTGATCAGAAGGTTATGAGTTCAAACCCAGGGCTGCTTTGTACCTCTTAGGTACCACTGAGCAAGGTACCGTCCCCACACATTGCTCCCCAGGTGCTGTGTTCCTGACTGCCCACTGTTTCACATGGTGAAGGGGTTAAAAATGTTAAATACAGAGAAAGAATTTCACACTGTATGCTGTAGTGTGTTCATATATGACAAGTGGACACTTTACACGTAATGGAAGTTTGTGGAAGATTATAGGGCTCTCATGTGTAATTTCCTGTACTCAGAAAGGTGATGTTTTGAATTAAATTCCACTATCAATAAAATAATACATCATATTACATAACCATACATGTCGGAGCATTGCCTCCTCTAAAACCTCACAAGACATGCTATAGTGAGGATTCATTGGAAAGGAATCACATTTGCACAATTTTCTCCAAATTTAGTTGTTATGCACAGCACCCAGGGTCTAAAGTTGGTTTTACATCCTGCTCTGGAGCTCCAGGGGACGCAGGACTTTAATGTAGGACTATTTGTTGCTAAATGTTTGGATTTACATGGCAGAGTGGTCAGATAAGTATGAGGACACTTTCCCATAAAGTACTAAAAAGACACTTTCCCAGTCTGCTCAATTCAGCAAAATAAATAAAAAGTGTGCTGCAACATTAGCAAAATATTTTATGTTAAAGTTTGTTCCTTGTAAAGAATTGTGTTCTCTAATATTTACTTAGTTTTGCATCCAAAAGTAGTAATTGAAGATCAGGTGAAATGTGACAATAACAGGAAATATCTGAGTCCTGCAAAAAGAGTGCATCCCTGTTAAACAAGGCAAGCCCTACGGTTATATAAACATGGTCTGGGGAAAATCCTATTGTTTTCCAGGACAGGGGCTGTGGAAAATACTCAGTGCCATTGTTCAGGTCAAAAAGAGCTGAATTCAAAAGAAACAAAAGAAAATGAAAAAATAATAAAAAAACATCATCTGTGTTTCCATCTGTGGAAACAGGACATACATACCCGTCAATTCAGCTGCAGACACACTGCAGACCGGTATCGCTTCTCTTCTTCTCTGGAGCATGATGTATATGACTAATTTAACATACACACACCAGGGGAAAAAATAAGAGACCCCTGCAAAAATGTTCAGTTTCTCAGGTTTTATCTTTTATAGGTGCAAATATTGAACTGAACAGTTTGCCTTAGTTTTTAAGAACTGCTGACAATACTTCTCCTAATTTCCAAATAAAAATATTGTTCTTTAAAGCATCGTTTTAAAGGAAATGACAAAACATCAGAATAAGAGAAATGATGCGCTGTTTACAGAACCTGAATAATTAAAAGAAAAACAAATCTCTTGTTCACTCAAACAAAATGGCAATAATTATCCTTAACAAACTTCTAGTAGTGTTTCATCATCCAACTGGTCTCATTGTGAGAGGAAAGTGTTGATTATAGCAGTGGTTAATACTTTTCCCTATTAAATAAGATGTGATTCAGGTGATCACTAATCAGAACTTCATAAAGCAGAATGATGTGTTTGTCTAGGAATTTAACAGACACTGGTATGGAATGGTTGTCAGATGCTGATTTCAAAATAAATTGCAGTGGTATCTTATTTTTTTTCCCAGAGCTTTATTTCTAAATAGGCTTCATGACTCAGGACAATGTGGATTCAAAGCAGCATGTTCTATAGAAGCTGCGCCTTCAACCATCATTGACGAGCTTCATGCAGCCAAAACAGCAAAACAGTCTTTGGTTCTAATTATTCCATATCTTTCTGCAAGTTTTAATATTCTCAACCATCTAACAAATTCTAGCCAAACTCGGAATCACTGGTTCTGTTTGGCAATGGTTTCTGTCCTACCTTGAGGGTCACATTTACCAAGTATCATGGGGATATCAATGTCTACCCAACAAAGACTTACCACTGGTGTTCCCCAAGGCTCAGAATTTGGCACCCTTCTATTTCCTTTATACACTCACTTTCTCTGTGATAACATGGCTTTTCATACCACTTTTACTCTAATGACGATGACACTCAGCTCATCTTCTCCTTTCCTCCTGGTGACTGTCTGATATCTGCCTGGATCTCAGTATGTCTGAAAAATATTATTTCTGGATGAAAGCACATCACCTAGAGGATGTTCATCCCCAAGACCTGACCTGTTCATCACTTTTGGAAATGCTGTCATCACTCCCATGTCAAAAGCACAAAACCTAGTTGTTCTTTTAGATGAAGAGCTCTTATTTTCACCTCACATTAACAATCTCTCCTGAATTTGCAGGTACCTTCTTTGGAACATCAGGAGAACCTCTAATGTAATTCAGATGCTCTTCCAGTTACTTTGCCATCTCAGGCCTGAACTGTAACTTGCTCCTAGCTGGCCTTCCTCTGAAGACCACAAGATCTCTGCAGGCGATTCACAATACACTAAAATTCTCCCACACCACTACTGTGAGTCCTTCACTGGCTTCCTGTGGCTGTTGGAATTCGATTTAAAATTGGTCCAGTTCCATCTTACCTGTCAGCACTTATCAGACCACGGGACACAGATTGCTCTTTTATGGCATCAAGCTGTAAGCTTGACCAACCTCTTCTCAAAGGTCAGAAGCATGCATCAAGACTTTCCTCAGCTTTGGCACCAAAACTTCCCCTGACCTTCAGAACTGCTGAGACTCTCACCGTCTTCAAACAGAGACTGAAGATCGAGCATTTAGGATAACAACTATGCATTCATGTCATAAACTAACACAAACATCCCAAATAATAAAGAACATCTTTTGTGTGGCTCTAGTGGAGTATTAACTCCCTTTCTAGTAGAATCCTAGACTACTAGTAGGTCTTAATTTTAAGTCTAGGCTTGCTAGTGTGAGGGACGTGTTTTCTCCAGGATTATGAAGTGCCCATGTTGCCCTGAATAAGAACATCTGCCAAATGCTGTAAATGGAAATATGTAGATCAACAACAAAGTAAAAAGGCTAAAACACCCTCAGGGCGAAGAATAAGCTTTCATTTGAAAGTCTGGTCACACACACACACACACACACACACACACACTTCATGACAGCTTTCTTGATTAGACGCCAGAACTCCACCCACTCTAGCTGTAGTTAGTAGTAGAGTGTTTGCACGGAAATTAGGAGCCTCGTCTAGCTTTATTTTACATGAACACAGTCTTTCCAATAATAAAAGAGACCCACTGGCATGGAATATCTTAATATAATAACATTAATGATGGAACATACAGGAGCACAAACAAATGTGCTCATTACACACTTCTTTTATGGAATGATTTAAATCCAGGTTCAATTCTTATCAGAACACCATGGTTACGTAATTAAAATTAGTATTATCAATAGAAGTATAGACAGCATAGGCGTAGATTTGGTGAAGGGGAAGGAGGATTGGGGGGGTCTGCTCAGTAACTAATTAAAGGCTAGACACTGATCATTTATTTAGGTTTAATTACAGTATTTGCTGTTTTAAAGGTAAGAATGTTTTGCATTCTGAATAACAGTTATGGCACATTGTAAAACATTTAGCATGTAGTGTGTTAGGTGCTACAAGCAATATGCCCCCCCCCACAAAAAAATTGTTAAGATAAGAGAAGATAAGCATTTATTAGTCCCACAATTCGTATTGTTGTGGCAGACGGTGGACAGAACAAAGGTAGGAGCAGCAAAACAATAGAATTAGCGTTAAGTAGTATACGTTTATTTTATTAAGTATACTTTAGTATAAGTACAGCAAGTATACAGACCATGTACTTGTCGTGTACTAGAAAGTATACTAATTTAATACTTCTTTAAACTAAATTGGAACATTTCTAAGTTTCTAAAAGTTTGCTTAAAGTTTACTCTACTATACTATTCTTAATACAGTAAGCCCCTGTTATTCGCAGGGTTTACATTACAGGAGCACCCGCGTATAATGAAAAACCACATTGTTGTGTTAAAATGCCTTAAAATGCCTATTTTAATAATGTGCCCCCAGATGTGCTCTCAGAACACCTTATTTTAAACAGTTTAATACATCACCCTTAACGAAAATGTAAAGATAAACCCGAGGTTTAAATACGGAAAAGTCACGAATGAGAGAGACAGAGACAGAGAGAGAGCGAGAGAGAGAGAGACGATCCGTGTGCTCTAGAACGAGAGAGCAAGAGAGAGAGAGATACAGACACAGAGAGAGAGAGACAGAGACAGGGGGAGAGAGAGAGAAAGAGAGAGAGAAAGAGATACAGAGACAGAGAGAGAGAGAGAGAGAGAGAGAAAGAGATACAGAGAGAGATACAGAGAGAGCGACAGAGAGAGCGAACGCGCGAGAGAGATACAGAGAGAGAGAGAGAGATACAGAAAGAGAGAGAGAGATACAGAGAGAGACAGAGAGATGCAGAGAGAGAGACAGAGAGAGAGCACACGCGAGAGAGATATACAGAGAGAGAGAGAGAGAGAGACACACAGAGAGAGAGAGATACAGAGAGAGACAGAGAGAGAGAGATACAGAGAGAGAGACAGAGAGAGCGCACGCGAGAGAGAGATACAGAGAGAGAGAGAGAGGCGCACGCTCCGGAAAAGTCACGAACTAGAGAGAAAGAGACAGATATAGAGAGAGCACGCTCGAGAGAGAGAGAGAGATACAGAGAGAGAGCAAGAGAGGGAGTAAGAGAGAGCGACAGAGAGAGAGTGAGAGACAGAGAGAGAGTGAGAGAGAGCCCTATGGCCATGCTCTGGAGAGAACCAGAAGAACTAAAATAAGTTTAAAAAAAACATTGGTACGAAAAAAGCAAAAAAAAAAAAAAAAGCGGAGAATATTTGCAGGTTCCACGTTGTTTTGAATACTTCCATGTAAAACGATCAGTTTCGTTCTAAAAAAAAAAAACGCATGTGATTAGATCCGCAAGTTCCAATCCGTGTAAAACTGGGGGGTTAAAAATGAAAATAAAATATTGTATAGAAAAAGTAAACTTCAAGTATACTTGCTCAGTTTTAATATAAAATAAGTATACTCGTAGTACACTTGAATAAACTGCTTTTTGCTAAGGGAAATTATACATCACAACAGTATAGTATAAAAATACACAGTCCAAATAATACAAAAATATAAATATAGACATTTGTGTGCGTGTGTGTAAATATATGTGTATATAAAGTATCTGTATATGTATACAATAAAAGTAAACGTACACCACTACTACACAGTCCATTTCAGAAAGAAAGAAAGAAAGAAAGAAAGAAAGAAAGAGAAAGGGAAATGATGAACAGGTATATATAATGAACAGGTATTATTTCTAGATGTGGTTAGTTGTGAAAATTCAAGCATCTAACCATGACAAGCTGGAAATGATAGAACCTACAGAACTTCTGAAACTGATGTTCATGGCTGGTGTTTTTTGAAAGCAGAGGCTTTAATTGTTCCAGAGATGTTGGAGGACACTGAGATGAGTCACTGCTGGGCAGGATATTCAGGCTTGATTAGACTTAGTCCGTCTTCGGGATCCACGGTCATGGTTCAAGGTGTTGATTCCACTGTGTACAAGTGTACGTTCTCAGGACATTCTGTGATTTTGCTTTCGCTGTTTTCATCCCTGCAGTGTTTGTCTTTATCCCTCCTACTTGTTTCTGTTTCTCTGGTCTTCTCAGTAAGTGTAAACCCAGTACTGAGGAGACCGATGAGTTTTCCTAAGTACATGGAATAATGGACTCACGACACATTTTTTACCACATCAACACTGTGGACCCGCCCACCTACAGTCAACATTTACATACAAATCACACACACACACACACACACACACACACATATATAGGAACTGACCTCTATAATTGCTAGAATGTGTTGTTTGCAGAGTACATATTATCTGGCAAGTCTCACCCATTTGTACTTAAAGGGAGAATCTGAGATTTCTGCATAATTAAATTCCTTTTCATCCTGTGTGGTTTACTGTGCAATAATTCCTACCACAATTATGCACAGTGGTGATGAATGGAACCAGAGATCTGTCACACACATAGAAATATATAACACAGAATGATTATGAATACATTGCTGATTCCTGATATTGCTCTACCACAGTTTTAAGATTTTGGAATTATGGTAGAGAATAAACCTCAGTGAGGCCTACCACAGTACCTTCATTCATGGCAAGATTCATTTGTGGTAAGGCCAAACAATCCCAAAAGATTTCAGATTAATGATTATGTTTTACTATTAGCATTATGGATAGTAAATAATACGACTATATTTATGACCACTGGTTCCTATCACCTCCACAGTGAAGAACGTTTCTATACAGCGGAACACTTTGAACACTCTGAATGACTCTTTGATCTCAACAGCTATGCAGAAATATTTCTTTGTGCCTTAAACTTTCTCCAAAGACAGGTCAAATACGCTTGGGTTCCTAATGTTGTCACTATTTATCCATATTTGACTATTTTTGAGGCAACATTTGGTGCACATACGCAGAGACTCTCAGGGTCTGGGAGAGCAAACAGCCCTTCTTCTCTGTCAACACAGCGGCTCGAATTTATCTGAACAGCCTGAGACTATTGTTTGTTCTTGGTGCACCTCTCTCCCTTTGCAAGGCACCATCTGTAATACCACAATACAACCGAGAGAAGCTGATGAGTAACAAAAACAAAGGGCTAGTCACTCCTGATTCATTCTGTAGTAATCTGTGGTCTATGGCTTAAATTGCATTTTGCTCCCACACACTACTTTGAAAACGACCTTAACTCATGACTGTTTCCACATACAGAAGGTGTGCACTTGGCAGAGGTGCATTTGTCTTGGCTATGGGATGTTGAGTAATAGGGAGATTTGTTGTGTGCCGCTCAGTCAGTGCTCCTGTCTGAGAAATATGATTTGTATTGTTGTGCACAAGAAGTAAAGAACTCTTTATTTTGCCAATGCAAACACTTTACGGACACCAAGTACTCAAAATGGACAACACGGAACCCAACTGCTGCATCATATTCAAGATATACATGCATTTCTTCTAATATAATCCAATATAAAATAAATAATTGCAGTTCCATAACAGGACTAGCTCAGCCATGTTCAAAGTCAAGTAGAAAATGTCTGATAGATATCCACATTTGACTATACAGACTATGCATTAATGCATCGAGTTCATAAAAATGATTCTACTCTTTATTGAACAATCTTTTTTTTTAGTTGCTTGGCAACTAAATAAAACCCCCATTTCATATCATGGACTCCTGAAGACCTCTGAAAGTGTGCAGTGATGTTCAAGTTTGTGGTATAACAACAAGCAGAATGTCCTGGAAGTTGTGAGTTGAGGCCTCTTTAGATCAGATTAGCTTGTCCAGCAAATCACAGATGTCTGAGAAATTTGAAGGCCAAGGCCACACCTTGAACTCCTGCAGCATTACTCTGCTGTGGTCTGTGGTTAAGCAGCCCATACGCAGCATGCTGTGATGCACCTTGTGTTCTTAGCCAGCATGAAGGTTTGTGCTTTTCTGTGGAATCAGACCAGACAGTATATCCTTCAAACTGCCCTGGGTACCCAATGATCCCGGGGCTGGTTCTCTGGTTGTACTTCCCTGGGCTACTTTAGAAGGTAGTAAACCCTGCATATCAGGAACCTGCTCAAGACTGTTTTTACGATGCTGACATTTTCTAGATATCATGGTCATTGTTAAAATCGTAAACTAACTGTATTCTAATTGGCTGCTGTTAGTGCGACAGGGGCATTTATAAATGATTGGAAACAGAATTTTTATTACAACACTTTCTCAGATTTGAGTAAGATCAGACTCATCCTCTAATCATCTCTATGAGATTTGAGAAACCGAATGCATCTTTTGACCTTTTGCCCCTTTATGTAATATATGAAAGACATATTTGCCCTCACAGCGGCTCTGGCACATAACCAGCATGTTTGCTCATGCAGTAAACGGATGCAGCGGAACAGGGTTTAATGTCCCAGCTGGACGGAGAGCGGAACCAGGTGGACTGTCTGTCCGAGGCCTTCTGAGCTTCCTCACCAACCCCTTTAGTGGTCTGTTCATTCAGTCAAGCTATGATATATTGTTGCACTCTTGTTGGGTGGTTAAGGAATTTCTACTTTCCAGGGGTAGTAGATTTACATTTAGCAGATGCATTTATCCAAAACAACTTCCATTTACTAACTACAGGGGGGAGTCTCCCTGGAGCAGCTTGGGGTTCTTGTTCAGGTGTCCAGTGGTAGTTTGCTGAAGGTACATATACTTTTTATGATGAATTCAAATACATCAAACACATTTTGGATGCACCACAAACATTTCAACAGCTATATTTGAGATTCACCGTAACAGCAACTACATTTCAGATACGCACATTTGAGCTCAAATGTTATTATACTGCTCACAAACACTCTAAAAACTGGCTCAGACCAGATGACCGATTGTAACTACAGGAGTTTCACTGAATGCTGTGTTTAATTCCCACAGGAGTTCAGACGAGCAGGGTGAAGGAGATCCTCCTGTCTGATTGGTCGAGAGGTCTTTGAAAACAGCAGCTGAGCTCATGGTTGACTTACAGCAGGGCTGCAAATCCTGATCCAACTCACTTCTGAATTGAACGTTTTAGCGTGTGTATTTGTGTTTGAGGAGGAGAACTTCAAAACTGAGCTGGACACACCAGCTCTCCAGGACTGGAGCAGCACATCCAACCTTCAGGTTCAAGCACTGAAAGGTGAGTCAGTTCACATAACCTCCTGAGACCCGGTCCATTAATTTATGTCAATTATAGTGGACATTTTGTTCACCTGTATCTTCCTTAAGTATTTGGAGAGACCCCATCAAGCCCTATAGTGTTCTGTAGAAGAGATCCTGTGTGCGTGCCTGCTGCTCCCGTGCTGTGGGGGTATGCTGTGCTGTCTGCTTGGTGCCAAATAAAAGCCAACATAAAGTACATCTCTGCCTCCGTCTGAACGTGTGTGTCGCCTTCCTCCACTAGTTGCCACAATATCATGGTTTTTTTTATTTTCTAAATTCACTTCTATTTTCACACAGAGATCATCCTCTACAGTGGACATGCTGGGAATTAACATGAAAAATATATTCAAAGAAATTTAAATTATTTTTTAGGCCCAAATAGACAGGATATCACACAAAAAAAGAAATTGTAAGACACATTTTTCTTATAGGAGGATAAGGCAAACAGTTCAGGGACATCGCCTCTTTTCATTTGAACATTTTGTTGTATTCATAGAAAACTGACTCAACTATTTGATCAAGGCTCATGGAAAAACTTGTGATATCGCTGAAGTAAGCAAGGCAAAGAAAGATTTAAGGAACCTCTGGACCAATCAGCTTGCTCCGTCTGCTCCATCCTTTCCACTGAGAGTGAGGTGAAGTGATGAAGTAAAGGTGAGTCAGAGTGAACAGCACACAGCGAGGATAGAAGCTCTCCCTTCCCCTTCCACTAAATTACAGAACAGATCGTCTGTACACACATCTGACTCAGCCTCGCACTGACCTCAGCCTCGCGCAGTTGATGTGCGTGTTTCAAGGGAAGGCACGAGTAATTGGTTTTATTTTGATGTTTTTATCACCCTTTGAAGGGACCCAGTAATGCTTTTGGGGCAGGGAGGAGTTGAGGCAGAGGAAACCGTCCTTCTTTATTGTTCTGACTTTTTTTTAAGATCTCAGTTTTAAGATATAATAATAAAATAAAACATTGCATTAATTTGTACAGTATTTTTCATACAAGAAATGCCCGTCAAAATGCTTCACAGAAATAACATGCATCGAGTGCTTCACATGATAAACATGGTAAATAGTATGAAAAATAATTATATTAATAATAACGCATAGTCTGTTTAGGGTCTCTGTCTACCACTCTCACCTGAGAGAACTTGAGTCCAAAAAATTGGAGCTTAACGTCTGAGACTACTTACCATCTGAAAAGTCCATGGATCTACGAATTATCGCTTGTACACAAATTAGATCTTAACACCAGAGAACTGACGTTTAAAACCAGAGAATTAGAGCTCGCCTTACACCCGACTGGAGCCTAAGACTTGGAAAGAGCTTTACACCCAACTAGAGCTTTACAGCCAATTAGAGCTTTACACCCGATTAGAGCTTTAGACTCGACTAGTACTTTCTCGACTAGAGCTATATCTTTATACCCATCTAGATATTTACACCTGACTAGAGGTTTACAGCCAACTAGAGCTTTACACCCAACTAGAACTTTACACCCAACTAGAGCTTTACAGCCGATTAGAGCTTTACACCCGATTAGAGCTTTAGACTCGACTAGTACTTTCTCGACTAGAGCTATATCTTTACACCCATCTAGATATTTACACCTGACTAGAGGTTTACAGCCAACTACAGCTTTACACCCAACTAGAGCTTTACACCCAACTAGAACTTTACACCCAACTAGAGCTTTGGGGTTAGTTACTCAAAAAATATATTAGATGAGATGAGATGAGATGCAATTATTATTTATTTCCTCTGGGATAAATAAAGTTTTCTGATTCTGAGATGGAGGGAGAACATACAAAG
>JBBPDH010218872.1:1369-13104 GCA_037974565.1 Clupeocharax schoutedeni
CTGTATTTGTCTTTCATTGTGTGTTCTGACTTGTTCCTTGCCATGAATGTTTCATTGTATTAATGTTTTGTTTTCTTTGCAGGCTCGTGCTTCTGTAAATATCTGAGTTTTCTGTCTGAGCGTTGATAGCGCTGGGACATGGTTACCTCAATGTTTTCCTCTCGCTTGTATGCGAGGAGAAGCTCTCTCTGTTTTGGGTTTTTGTTCATTTTGAAGCATGAGCCTCACAGCTTGTATTACCTGTTTTCACTTTGTGTTGAGATCCTGAGTCGGGTATTCTGTTGCTTTGTTTTGGTTCACCATTTCACTTATTAAAACCTTATTCAATCAAGCCTTGGCGTCATCCCCTTCCCTTACACGACTTGCACCATGACATGCTTTCTTGAATTTTTTTGGACTGGGAGATCATTTATTTCTGAGAGTTGTCATGTTTTGGCATGCTAATGCCTAAATATCTAAAATACTTGTATGCCACCTTAAGAGTTATCGGTTTGTAATTTTCTCTGGTGGACTATAATTGTATAAGAGCAATTGGGACTGTTCTATGTTGACCTTAAATCCTGATAATTGGCCATATTGCTCAAAAGCTTGCATCAATTTCGGTAGAGAGTATTTTGGTTGCCCTAAATAAATCAGGATACCATCTGCATAATGGGGTAATTTATGCTTTATCCCATTTATTGTGATTCCCCTGATATATTTATGCTGTCTAAAAAACTGAACTAATTTGGTTTTGGATCCTTAATAGGTTGGATGAGTTCTGTGTGAAAGAACTTGGCTGACTTCAACCCCATCCAACACCTTGTACTGGAACTACAGAATGAATGGGCACAAATTCTGACAGAAACACTTGCATATCAAAGTCTATGTATTTGAATGCAATAAAGTTCCTGTTTGTGTAATGGTAATGTGTCCTAATACTTTTATCCATATAGTGTACCTAGCTCAATCTGTCGCCTTCCTCTAAATCTCCTAGAATATCATTATTCAACATCACTGTTGATGGAACAGAGGTTGAATCGTTTAAGATCAGCACATGTGCTGTTTGCATACGTGCCTCAGTAGAAATGCGGGTCTTGCCAAACCAGCTGCTCTTGGTTATTTTGGCTAAGTATTTTTTCCACTAGGAGCCATATGACCTTATGCATGTTCATTCTCCACTGCAAACTTGGCCCCCAGATTGCCATTCTCTTCACACTTTCATAAGGCTTGACATTCACGGTGTTTCTACAATGTGTGCTGCAGGCATGCTCCACACTTAGTTGTCCGTGTCGACTTTGAATCAGTATTTTAAGAGTGGAGACAAACTTATATCTCAGTCTGTTATCTTGAACACTGCTTTGGAGAACCAACTGATCATCAAAAATGAGTGAATTTACCTAAAATTTGAAAATCCATTTGAAACAAGATCAAATATGTACATTCTTAATACCACCTTTCACATTTCAAACTGAAAATCAGCTCTCTTACATTAGGGCATATGTTCCCCTTTACTATGATTTTTGAGAGATCTTCGAACCTCGCAGCAGTGTGACCAACTATTTTGGCTGTCATTTGATTCATAATTACTAAAGTATATCAAAGCATACATGGGACATGTCTTCCAAAATTTAACATGGCTCATCTTACACTGCCTGAAGATTTAGCAAACAACGTGCGCTGCAGGGAGCAAGCATTCAGAGAACCTCTCATTTGTTAGCTGAGAGTGCAGTAAGGCTGAATAAGTAGATGCCGTTTTCCGAGACAAATTTTGCCCATTTTTTTACGTCATGATTGGTGACCTATACTACAGCGCGAAACAAAACACACAAAAGCCATACCTGTTCATATCCAGGTAGCCTCCTGTCCACCCTGAGATTTTCGGCTACCGACACGTTCCAGCGTAAGGTTGCTGATAGATCCAGCATTTCCCAGCCATGCCATCTTTGAGCAAGATTCTGCCAGCAGTGCTGGATGCAATAATCTCCCTGGTCCCAAACTATATTCAGTTTCCTTACACAAGTCTGGCACAAGCGGAAGTTAAGCGAGGATTTCATGCCATCGCTGAATTTCCTGATGTTATAGTGCTATAGGAGCAGTAGACTGCATCCAAATAGTGATAAAAGCACCATCCCAGAAGGAATATAATTATGGGAATAGGAAGGGGTTTCATTTCCAGCTTCTACTTCTGTAACAGTTCAATCTCAGTCTCAGAAAGTTTTATTTTCTTTGCGTGCTGACATTCTGCACACAGCAGCATACACTCACCACAACTACGGGACTCTCACAATGTTCCTGATGTTTAAGGACTCTTATTTTGACATGTTTGTTCTGGTTCTGTTGTCGCGTGTTCTTGTTGTCATTTGGTTTGCTGTTTGTGTGTCATGTGATCCTGGGTGTCAGCTTTGTTCTGTTCATGCGTCATGTGATTTACATTTACATTTGTTTTGTGTTAGGTTCCTGATTTCTGGTTGTACTTAAGTCCTGTCTGCCTTGGTTCTTGTCAGGAGCCCATCGCCTCAGTTACCTCAGACCTTGCGAGCATTGTAGGATGTTAATCCATTGCGGTGTAATGTGTTTCCAATGGTTTTGGAAGTCTTGGTGACTGTGGTCCCAGCTACTTTGAGGTCATAAACTGACTCCTCCCATGTAGTTCTAGGATGATTTCTCACCTTTCTCAGAATCATCGACACCCCTCGATGTGAGATCTTGCGTGGAGCCCCAGACCGAGGTCGATTGATGGTCATTTTGTGCTCCTTCCATTTTCGAACAATTGCACTAACAGTTGTCACCTTCTTTCCCAGCTTCTTGCTAATGGTTTTGTAGCCCATTCCAGCCTTGTACAGGTCTACAATTTTGTCTCTGACATCTGTGGACAGCTCTTTGGTCTTTTTTTCAATTTTCCTTTTGATGTGCTATCTGTCACTGTTAAAATGAACTGACCATTAAAATGATACAGTTCTGAGACTTTCTTTGTCCTTGGACAAAATCAATGAGGGTCAAATAATTATTTCCTCCACTGTATATTTACGCACATTCCTAAGCACAAGTACAAGTTCATAAATTCCACAAGCATTAATAGCATATACAGATACTGTCAGAATCGGGGGGAAGGAGAAACCCCCACGACCCTGAACTGCCTTGGGGAATGAAGAAGGCGGGAGCAGGAAAGTCCATTGTCATGGCTTTATTCATGAAATCAGGAACAGGCAGACAACACGAGAAAAGGACAATGACCGAAAAACTAACTGAAGTAAAAGCAGGACTTAAATACACAGACGGGACTATGGAAAACTCGAGACACCTGGGGAAAACAAACAGGGAACAGGTGAGGGGGAACACACGTGACTCAGGACTACAAAAGGACTTCAAAACATGTGACACAAGCAGAACCTAGAACACATATCAACATAAAAGATAAAACAGGAAATGAACACAACGAACAAAAGACATGGCCTCACCCGGCCTTCAGCCATGACAGATAATTTTTTTTAATTAAAGAGACCTCCCAGTGATCGTTTAAAAAAAATACGCACATTCACACATACAACAGAATTTAGAATCATTTCTACGCACTCTTGATAAATGAGGCCCCTGAACTTTTCCTCTGAACAATTGCAATGAAACAGACCTTACATAAAAAGTTGTTATCCATTGTAATAGGACCTCTTGAATTAATGCCTTAAATCTACTTTTAAGGTCAAATTATGTGGTCAGTTTCACTAAGTAATGGCCGCTTAATTCAAATGAAGGGGTTTGGTGTATTTTCAAGGGTGTTAAGGTAGGGTTAGGCTAATTTTAGATACATTGTGTTTCATAGTGTTTCATCATTAACATCTGGATTTAAAAGGTGGAGGAAAATTGTTGCATAACAGTTGCAGTTGCTAGAAGCTGAACAGAAAATCCAATCAGATACACATGCAATATCTTTGATTTGTGCAAGCCTTTCACAGATTCTGTGGCCTTCCCTCAAAAGCGTATTTATGAGGGAGATTAGAGCATTTCATGTTTCCCCAAGCGTATGGCCTATTAAGTATTTGCTTAGGGTCATGTCAGTTTCGTACATAACGAGAGCAGAATGTGGTCGATATGTGTCTGAGATGCAAAAGGCTTAAAACATCAAGGCCAAGCAAAGCACTGATGCCTTAAACCTCGACTGATGATGTGTGTCAGTGAAGAATGGATGAATATTTCTTCTTTGGTAGTTCAGAGCAATACTTTTCCTCTTTCTTCTGGAAAAACAAAGTTTCATGCTAAGTTTAATGACTCATCTGTCATGACATTATTACATTAGGCAGCCTGCGACAGATGTGATTGGACAGCCTGTGTAGCATGTTGGGGACCGTGTTTGACAAGTAGATTTACTGTCTCATGACATTTAGGTTACACATAGCTTTTGGGATAGACATAGTGCCCCATTCATCTGTTCTTGGAGGCGGTACTTGTTATTCCTGCTGACATTTGAGACAAATTTCCTGACATCTCTTTCCCTCCTTAGGCGTCCACCATTCCTATTCATATAAAGCATGACAAAGTTTCACAGGAACCATTCCAGACAGTGAACCCAGCTTACATAAAGCTAAATTACAAATAGAGCGATCGTCACTACAAAACATAAACAAGTGCTTAGCCTGTGTGCACTCACCTCACATCCGCTGTGTACACGTTCTTTTACTCTGAGATATGATTGAGCTTAAAGGTGACATTACTAATCAATTCCTTTACAGATTTGGGCGGTGGAGAGGTGGAAGAGGCCTGGGAGGCAGAAAAACTGTGACAAAACAACTCAGACACAACACTGATTCCCCATCTCACTGTAGCGTTTTACTGCCAACTGCTTCTATAGCTTCAACCTTCTCAAAGTGCCCAAGTTGTCTTGTTCATAGGAATCAAAAGACTAGTTTAAAAACTCCCCGGCGTGTAAAAGCAGTATCTGTAGTCCCGGAGTGTAGCACAGACAGAGGTCAGCCATGTCCAGATTGCACTTGACTGAAGGCAGTCACTATTATACAGCAGTGGTCAACACCATATCTATTTTTTGGACACAACCTCATGTCTTTACAACATTAGTAATAGCCTGACCAGTGTATATAAAAGCATCTTTAGATATAATGATTGAAAGGAGCATGTCTATAAGGCACATAACATAAAAAAAGAATTCAGTTGTTGAGAAATATAATATCATCCCAACCATGAGACCACCGGGCTTCAAATCCCAGGACTGTCATGACTGTCATGTAGTGACGATCACAGAGAACGTAGATCACACTGCGTGCTGTACTTTGTTGTGTTCAGGTTTGAATAGAAGAGGACAGTTAGTCTATACTAATGTGCTGTAATATTTTTTAATGGAACGGTATCACTTCATTCTTCATGCCTTATATTACATTGACATGAGAATGTGAAACCATTTATGTGATAAACATGCAAATCAAGAGGGTCATTTAGTTCTACAGTAAAACAGATATGTATTGGTACAACTCCATACTTATGAAGGGAACACACACACACACACACACACACACACACACACTCTGAAGAACCCGAACATTTGAATTCTTTTTTTTTCATGCAAGAGTCGAAACATATCATTACAATCATTATATATCAATATGTGTGACTACCCCTTTAAAGAAGGTCTTTAAGGAAGGGTAAGTCACTATTGTAAAGAGAAACTAGCCAAAACTTCCAAAGAATTATTACGGTATGGTAAGCACAATGTCTGCTCTCATTTCCATACCTTCTTGTGCGGTTGCTCTTTTAGAAGTTTGTTCCAGGTCCATGGCTGAAAGCTGAGTGCTAAAGCTTCAGCCTGATGATCCTCTTATAGACGCTGTGTTACCTTGTCACCATTAATCCAATCATGACTTTTAGAAGTATGTGAAAGAATTTAAATAATATATAATACAAACAAGATCTTTTGCATGATTTACAGTGAGCATATCATAACAGCCCAAAGAAAACCGTTTTAATTCATTTTTATTTATATACTGCATTTGAGCTGCCATTTACACTGTATGAACTTTCATAATGAACGGACTAACAAAAGTGAACAGAATAAGAACGTTCCACACAAGTCTTTTTCGTGTCCTCGTGCAAAGGAACAGCATTAACTGCGCTTCCACCTGAGTGCATTTGTCATGACCTGTAACCAGAAAACTGCTTTGAAGCTCTTTGGATTTTATTCTCCCTTCCCATTCAAAGGTAGCTATCGCTGAGTCAGGACGTTAACAGTGTGAGTGTGCTCTCAGGCTGTGTGGGAAAGGCTTGTTACATGCTCTTCTTATGAACATAAGAAATAAAGATGTTTTTCTTCTCCTGTAATGTTCTCTTTCTTGGACAGTGACAATCTGTTACATGCACTTATACATGGAGACTGCAGCTGTACATCAAGGATGCACAATTCAGATCCTGGAGGGCTGGTGTCCACACAGTATGGTAGTTCATCTTATCAAACACATCTGTTTCAAACCCCACACCACCCCTGGGGCCACACACACAGTTTGACAAGCATATCCCAAGGAACAGAAGTCACAGCACTTAATGGGGCTTTGCCTCGTTGTTGACAAGTACACAGTCTCAAGAGGTGACAAGCCGGCGGTAATCACTCCTGGGCAAGGAGGAAGTCAGCAGGTGGTTCTGTTTCCTGCTCAGCCTTTGATGATGCAACGGAGACCGTTCTACTCCACTGGCCAGCACTGATTTCCCCAGTGCGGGCAGATGGGTGGTTACACATTTCTACACAGAAGAATGTTAATCATGAGAAGGAAACTTTCACATCAAAAATTAACATGTGAGAAGACGCAGCACAAAATATAGTACGTGGCCACAATTTTTGTGTGTAATATGTATTATCTTTCACAATCTCTGCGTAATCATGGATGGAGACCTTCGTTTTGATGATCACATCATAGCCGTCACAAAGTCAACATTTTGGCACAGATCCATGCCTTCATTTCATACAGTAATGACTACTGTAATGCTCTCCTCACTGAGATCTCCAACAAGTCCATTCGATAACTCCAGCTCATTCAATATGCTGCTGCTAGAGTTCTAACCAAGACCAAGAAAAAAGCAAATTACTCCCATCCTTAGGTCCTTGCACTGGCTCCCAGTTCGGTGCAGAATTGACTGAAAAACATTATTTTATTATTTTAACATTTTCAAGTCACTCAACTCATTTTTCAAGTCACTCAACGGTTTGGGTCCAACATATATCTCTGATATGCTTGAAGTATATATTCCTGGTAGGTCTCTTAGATCTGCAGGAGCTGGACAGCTAGTGGTGAGAAGATCTGAAACTAGACAAAGGGAAATGACATTGTCACTATGCTTCTGTTATGCGTGTAAAGGATGGAAGAGAGAGCAGGGCAACAAAATGACAGTAAAGTAGATTTAATAACTATATACAAGAACATAAAACGACATAGAAACAAAAAGAAGACCAAACAAAACAAGGCGGGACCCGTGCTCTGGGTTAAACAGAAATATATCTCTCTGGGATACAGACAGGCAGGAGACAGGACTGCACGCAGGCAGGCAGGGGAGCCTCAAACAATGACCGTGCACGCAGGCAGGCGAAAGAGCCGGGCCAAAGGCACCACTGAGTGGCTACTCGTGAGGAGCACGGGTCTGCAACAGAAAAAAGAAACAAATCAAACATAAGCAAAAGGAGAACAGATCAAGGGATGATTTACACACAAGCATAAGAACAACAGAACGAAAATACCAGCATGACTAGACTCTAGGCCAGACTGGGTTTAAATAAGGAGGGGAAAGGGAAACAGGTGTGGGGCGTGATGAGGAACGAGACACAGGTGAACTACATTTGGATGGGAGGGATACAAATGAAACAAGCTGCCTACAAGGGAATAGGGAAGGGGAGAAGGGAGAAAGGGAGAGGAATTGGGACACGAGCAGACAGGGGCTAATACTCCGGGGAACGGGATCGGTGAAAGTGAGGAGAAGGCGAAGCGGCCATGACAGCCTCTCCTCTGCCTTCTCTTAAATATTTGCACTTACTTTTAATGCTCTTTTATGTATTCTTTTACTTTCTTTTGTTCCTTTTATTATATTTATCTTATATTTTCCATTCTGTAAAGCACATTGAGTGACTGTCTGTGTATAAAATGTGCTTAATACATTCATCTTGCCCTGAATGGCTGAAGGTTCTGGTCTCTTTTAAGACCGTGTTGCATTGTTGTCATTTTTGTACCATCCATTCAGGATACATACACCTGTTCTGTGTAGCCTTGCTTGTAAAACTATTGCTGGACATGTCACATACATGGGTATGGACAGAGTTCAGAGGTGATCCTGGGACCACATACATGAGATCAGAGGTGATGCTGGGACCACATACACGAGTTCTGAGGTGATGCTGGGACCACATTCATGAGATCAGAGGTGATGCTGGGACCACACATACAAAATCAGAGGTGATGCTGGGACCACATTCACAAGATCAGAGGTGATGCTGGGAATACATATATAGGTATGGATGTGATACAGGGCCATATACAGTCATAGAATTAAATAAATACCACATTTCCCTTTTTTTTCCTGCTCACTGTTCGTACTGTTTGTGGCTGTGTGTGTGTGTGTGAAATGCACAGGTTGCTATTATTGTATGAACTATTGCTGTGTGAGCTGTTTATAAAATAAAATAAAAATGCCTCCATATGTGCTGTGTGTGTTGTCAGCTTTTCTATGTGCTGCATTCCAGCAGCTTCACAGAGTCCCAAAGGCACACATTCTGCTCTTAACATCACTATTTAATTGTTACAATTGTAAAATAATTGTCAGGTGTGTAATGTAAGGGGAAAAGGGAGAAAACACAGATTAGGCAAGAAAACAGAGATTTAATGAAAACAGACAAGAACAAATGAAAACAGGACCCATGCTCTCGTTCAAAAGGGAAACAAAACAAAAGGATGCAGCTCTTGGTAAAAGGAACAGAAAGCAAAATCACGGTTGCACGCAGGCAGGCTGAATACTAGGATTCAGAACAGATCAGAGGGACTCGGAGCAGACATCTCGAACAGGAGCCCGAACAAATGCGAGGAGCATGGGTCTGTGAAACAAAAGACATTAGAACATGGAAAATATCAACGAAAAGGGCATACACACAAACACCGAGGGGAAAATACAGGCATGATAGACTCGGGGAAGAGCTGGGTTTAAATGCAGGCGTGCGAACAAACAGGTGTGCGTGGCTGACAAAGAACGAGACTCAGGTGAAGGACATTAGCGGGCTGTGGTTCAAATACAGACAGACACACTCGGGACAAGGGCACAAGGGCACAAGGGAGGACTGGCAAGGAGACACGAGAGGAGAGACTAGTATTCGGGGGAAACGGGACGGTATCTGATGGGAACAGGTGAGGCGACTGTGACAATAATGTACAAGTGTAGTGTAGTTTAACATTTCCAAGGTATAATAAATTAGTTATATGTATTAATGTTACATTTTCTCCAAACAATTTTTGTCTGAAATTTTGAATCATGTGTGGTCAATAGTGTAAAACGCAATACTGACATTTTACACAGACACACTCCCACAACAACCAGAAAAAAAAAAAGCAACAACCAGAAAAAATGTTATGGAGGTGATACTGGGATCACATTTGATTATGGAGGTGATGCTGGGATATAGCTTCTGGATGTCACAAATCATGCACATTTTAAGCTTCCCCATAACAGATCTCACAGACATGAGACCAAAAAATCCTTACATGTTGGTGCAAGTTCTGCTTTCTGAAACTTTTCCTCTCAAACTGAAAGTGTTTTTGATGTACTACTTTCATATCTTACCTATGCAGTTATCTATGACAATTGTGACTATGACTATGTTCTAGTGCTCTCCATACAAATCTTGGTCTGTGGTAATACTCATATTCCTGTTTGCAAAGATTCTGATATTGTGCTTACATAATTTTCGCCATGCTTTGAGATTTCCAGACTTGGGGCAGTTCCTCATCATTTGAACACTGTCTTGTTTGATACCTCATCTTGTATGCACAGCAAGGGAAATAAACTGGAGGAAACATCCAATACTTTTAAATGAAATGAACATTTTACTGTCCCAAGCATTATTAGTGAAAGAATTCTAAAGGTACAGCTGCTCAGAAAGAGAAATCTCACATCTACAATTCCACAATGCATACGTGTAACTTTACTACCTTCTGTGAATGCCTACTGTTATAGTTTAAACACTTTAATTTAATTTTAAACTCAGTTCAATGCATTACCATTAAAGAAAATGTAAAGGTAAATAAATAATCAGAAAACGTTGTTGCTTAAAAAAACGTTAGCATTAGTGTTTAGCGTTAGCAGTGTGCCGTGTCTAAACAAAGACTCGTACACAAAAGAAAGGTTGAAATAACTCTCTCTACCCTCATGTTTAGACACTGCACAGCTAACTAATACTATATAAACTGAGATGTTGAAAATGGGGGAGGGGTGGGTTTGAAACACTAAAATACGAGGATATGACACAGAGCAGGCACACTGCGCTGGACTGGTGGAGGTAATACAGTTGGGTTCTCAGAAAAATCTGTGAATACTTATCAACATAAAACATAACACTGTACCTCAATGACCTGAGGGCTGCCCTCGAAGAAGAGTGGGATGCCATGCATCAGCAGCCAATAAGTCGACCTATGAACAGCATGCGATGTTGTTGTTAAGCTGTAATTAATGCTAAAGGCACACGGCACGTTATTGAGATTTTTTTGTGGTGGTGTGCTCACCTTTGTTGTTGTTTCAATAAATTGTTTGAGATGAGGAAATCACCACTGCATGATTCTACTTAAATGCCCTACATTCATGATATAATATCACTGTAGCATGAACTTTTTACGTTTTCCATAAATTTAACCCGAAAGCCAAATATCCCTAACAAATTCAGATAAGTATCAAGGAAAATCTGAGCTTCAATTGGACTTATGAATAACCACCAATAAACAAATTACACTTTATAAGTATAGTCTTATTGTAAAACGGTACCAGTGCATTTCATTTTAGCATAAACAATCGGTTCGGTACCTCTTTCACCGTCCACTCCTTTACGTAGTAATGATTAATCCGAAATGATTTGCTTATGGTGCCGATTTTAGCCTTGCCAATCAACCATGTCTTAATTCACTGGAAGTGGGTGATTTTGAGATATGAATGTCTGTGTTTTAGTGTGAATACTGCTGTGTGGATAATCCTGACTGCATCAAATTACCAAGTGCAAACAGTGACTTGGAAGGCCATATGTTCACACTTGCAGGTAACAAGTAGCTTATGTCACTTCAAGTTTGTCCCCTGCATGCTGGAGGCTGCTCTTGTCACATGGGGGCTTGTACACATTCAGCTTCTTACAAGAAAATGTGGAAAAGATGTACAATATAGGTATTTCTGTTTTGTTTGTAATATGAAACACTGGTTACAGTTTTATAGATTTCTCTTTCAGTTTTTACATGCTTGATCTTGTTTTGAGAATAATATACTATATAAGAGCAGATTTTTTAAGATTATTAAGTAGGGATGCACTGAATATTCGGCCACCGAAAAATTTATTTTTTTATATATTTTTTATATTTTTTATATATTTTTTTACTTGACCGAAACAGTGATGACGTCATCAACAACCGCAGACTGCATTACAGTCAACTTGTCTCTAGTGTGGGTGCGTTTCCATATATCTAAAAGGGGTTCTCCACTGACTGGTACCAGCTCGGTTTGGTCCAGTTCAGTTCTACTCCCTTCAG
>JBBPDH010218897.1:0-13098 GCA_037974565.1 Clupeocharax schoutedeni
ATTATCGATTTTATCGATTAGTTGTTGCAGCCCTATTCAAATGTATATTATGAATGCAAGCGCAAGAGTGTGTGTGTGTGTGTGTGTGTGTGTGTGTGTGTGTGTGTGTGTACCTCCACATTCTTCAGTTTCAGAGCGTGGTCGATGTCACTGGTGGTCAATTTGCGTCTTTTCCCATGATGCATGAACTTCAGAGCGTCCTACATAACCAAAAATAAAAACACCTCATAAACACAGACCAGAACAGCCGTTTTCAAAGACCCCAACACCCTAAAGCGTATTATAACGTATATAATTAAAATGACCATTTGGAGCATGTAAACATTATAAAGTATTATAGAACATTACAGAATGTTACCATGCACATTTAAATTAAATACTTTCCCCTGCAGTGTTCTCAGGTGTACCTGGGCGATTTCTTTGATGCGGTAGCTGACCTCCTCACTTAGGGCAACACAGCTGTCTTCCTGCAGCTGACTCACCCCTACCGACTCTGCCATCGCCTTCATTGACTCAGAGGGCAACACCACGCTGCACTGCTTCTGCCGTCTCTCCTCCGCCATCGCTCTGATTGAGAAAGTGAGAGAGAGAAATTAGAGACTGATATGGGTGACCAACAGAGGTCACAATGTCTATGGGTTAGAGGGCCCCCCAAAGTTGGAATGTGGAGTCTTTGGAGTTATGCGATGGAGTTCCTTAATGCTCTCTTACAATCAAACTCTCACAGCAATGTTTCAACTACAGCTCTTGTCCTCACTAATGCTCAAATACCATACAATTCTAACCGTAATGTTCCATTACAGTAAAGTGTACATCTGTCATGCGTGAACACACCACAGCACACAGTGTGAACAGAGAGATTTTTCCCTCTGCATTAAACCCATTCACCTAGTGAAACGGGCAGCCAAGAACACGGCAACCGGGGAGCAATGTGTGGGACGGTACCTAGTTCAAGGGTACCTCCGTGGCGCCTACATCGGTCTTGGAACTCCTTAAACACCGGCTGCCCTGACGTCGCTAATGCTCTCGGGACTGAATTTGAAAAGGACTCGAAAGCCCATTTCAGCTCGATTGACTGTTTAACACTCGAAAACAGACCCCGAACTCCCACACTGTTCGCCTGGGGGGTTCAAATGTTAACTTGGAGCGGTTTTTAGAGTTAAATCTCAGTGAAAACCTTTTATGTTTATATCTTTTGCGTTCTTGTAGTTAAAGTAAAGGGCGCTTTACCCACGCTGCAGCTCCAAACACCACCGGGACGAACCGCTCTGTGACTTCTCCAATCGCCGTTTATCTGTTATTTATACTTTCCTTTGGTTCTTTTTGGCGTTTTGTTATAAATTTAAAACAATTTTATTTTTTTGTCCTTTTGAGCTCCGACCCTTTTTTCTGAAAATCCGCCATTTTCAACGAGCGCCGAAGGTCCTGTCAGCGTACATCAACACAAACAAACCTGGCTTTAAGCTTTAAAAATGGTATGCTTAACCAAGGAATAGGACATAAAACCTGTATTGTACAGAGTGTCCAAAACATAAAATGGAAAATGAGAAAATATTTACCGGCAAATCCCCCCGTTTCCTCGAGGCTTTGGTGCTATTACCCTTCCAGGACCGGTACGATTCTATCGGCAATTTACTGATTCTGTTCGACTAGTAATGCCTTTCCGTTTCGTATATCTCATTATCACATCATTAAAATAATTGTTATATTAATAAAAAAGCAATAAAATTGACATAATATTTTGGACAATTCTTAGAAATAAAAGATAACCATTAAAATAACCTTTAATTTCGCAAAACTTTACATTTTATAATTTTTAATCCACTGTTAACAGCTGCGTTTAGACCAACCATATTCTTTATAGAGACTGATTTCTTAACAGTGGAGGTGAATGGAACCAGACGTCTCCAACACAAATACAGACATTTTTATTCACAATCGACCCCCAGTGAGGCTCCACGAGTGTTTTATCGGTACTGGTTATGGTAAAATAGTAGGGAATCTAAATTACTTTTCTTTTGTCTCATTATGCCCTGCATGTATCCATCCACCACGAATAGGTTGTTTTATGACCAAAAGCCTAAGCCTAACTATTTCACGGGGTATCTTTCTGTGAGGGAGATTTTAGAGGCAGGAGTTAGGTTCAATTCAGGATCAATGGTTTGTGGAGGTTTTGTAGTGTAGCTATTTCAAGGTTACTTTATTGACATCAGCAGCTGTGTACACATACAAAGTGAAATGAGAACGTTTCTCCATTTACCACGGTGCAACATATAGCAACATACAACATAGTGGAGGTTACAATGAACAGGGGACAACAGACACAATAGATAGACAGCAAATGTGGACATTATGTAAACCTTCTGGAGTGATGTGTATTGCACTATAAGTCTGATTACTGCATAGGCAGCAGTTAGCAGCATTATATAGAGCTCCAAAGACGACAGAACACTACAATAAACAAACATTTTAAAGCATTTGTTTAAAATGCTTCAAATATTATCTCATGATTTACTAAACGAGACCAGGTTTATCTGCTGTGTAAGACTGGTTCTGCTCTTCAGGTTGGTAGTTAGTAGATTAGCAGAGCTGACCACCTGGGTGGGCAGAGTTAGTTGAGGTTAGACAGTATTTTATTGGGACACACCCACATATTTGGGTGTGTCTCTGATTCACTGCAGGTGTGAATCTCCTCAGGTGGAGATAAAAGTTCTGTGAGAAGGTGTTCCTTTTGTTTAATAGTTTGGTTTATTTGTTGTGGTTCCTTTGTTGTCTGAAGGGGCTCATCATGTTTAAACTTCTAATGGTTTTGGTGTGTCTGGAGGTTGAGTTTGGCTCAGCAGATGCAGGCAAGCCTGAATCTCCTCCACTCTATAAATTGGCATCAAGTGGTCTGAAGGTTACTCAGTATGAGCAGCAGGAGCCGCTTGGTAGGCCCAGCTCTCGGGTCAGAACTGTCTCTGTGACCTGCTTTCCCTCCTATATGGAGGTACATGTGAAGGCAGACCTGTTTGAGCTGGGTGTAGCTGTGGACCCTGCAGACCTGAGACTCGGGACTAATGCCTCCCCTGACCAGACTTGTGGCGTCACCTCCACCTCTGGCGAGGAGTATATCCTCAAGTATCCTCTCACTGATTGTGATGGCCGACACTGGGTATGAAAGCCAACTCACATCCATGTTCTATTCTAAATGTGATTTTTGAATGAAAACTGTAAATATTACATATGGTTCTGTGGAATTGTATTCTGATCTTATGTCACGAGGGCCTTCCGGCACTTTTACATACATGCTTTGCTCCCCTCATGCCTGGTCAACTCATTAACACCCTCGCTGAGTTGCTGTGGGTGTTATGCAGGCATTCAGAGCAGGGATCGTCAGTCCTGCATGGTCTTTAGTCCAGCACAGTTTGGTGGTTCCTCCTCAAACTCTAAACCTGTCTGAACAGGTGAGGGGGCCAGGTGTGTTTGAGCAGATCTCCACACTGTGCCAGACACTAACCCTCCAGGAGTGCAGTTGGGGTCTCTGCTCCAGAGGGTGCTCAAGACCAAGTCTAGAATGGGGAACCAATTGGCTCTGTTCTACTGCTGCAAAAAAGACATGGGGTGTCCTTTTATGGAATTCTATTTGGTGTGAAACTTAACACCCTGCTGTGAATGCATGCTTTTGTGTTCAGGTGACTGAAGAAGCTCTAATCTACACCAACATGCTTATGTACTCTCCGAAGCCCTCTGTGGATGGCCTGGTTCGGACGGAGAGTGCGGCGGTTCCTGTTGAGTGTCACTACAGGAGGTAAAGTGTCCTAACCCACATCCTTGTGGGGTTCAGAACACCTGCAGGCCCGACTGTTTCTCTTAAGTGGCATTTTTCTGTGTATTTATTGGGCATGTCTGTGTAAGACTAACCTTTTTGGTGAGAAATGAATTTTGGTGAAATCAGTTCAGAGACCTAGTGTTCACCTTTTGCAAATATTTATTCACTGATAAATGTCTGAAAGCGCACACAGGTTGTGTTGACGATGTAAGCACTGGTGTTTAGTTAACAGTAGTGTTTTTTAGGAGGTTTGATATTGGTGCTTCCCCAGTCCTGCCCACCTGGACCCCCCACCAAACCACAGAGACTGTCCAGGAAACACTGGACTTCACTCTTAGGCTGATGACCAGTGAGCAAAGACACTTCTCAACATTCTCCTCATGTTCACAAGTGAAGATCCAAGAAATGTTTAATTCAGGTTGTATCGTTGCTGAACCCACCACACCCTGTTCTGTTTTTGATGCAGGTGATTGGCAGTGGGAGCGCACCTCAGCCGTTTACCTCCTGGGGGATGTGATCAACATGGAAGCGTCTGTTTTTGCACCGCAGATGAACCTGCGTGTTTTCATTGACCGATGTGTTGCCACATCGACACCTGATGTAGAGTCCAGCCCCAGATATGATTTTGTGAATAATAATGGGTGAGTCCCCCTCTTATCACTCAGTCTAATTGCTCTCTCTATGGGTGGGTAGTGTGGTCATTCCCATCCCATCACTGTGTAACTGTTCTCTGACTTCTCAGGTGTTTGGTAGATGGTCTGCTGACTGGCTCGACCTCTCAGTTCCTGCCCAGAGAGCGTCCTGACACACTGCAGCTCCAGCTGAAGGCCTTCATATTCCAATATGAGGAGCCTGCTCAGGTACCTCGGTTTCCATGGAGGTGCATCATTTTCACGGTGTAATTTGGTACTCTCAGTCCTGTGGCTGCATACAATCTGATCATCATAGCAGTGCTCCAGCCTCCAAGTCTTGAGAGGAACTGAATACCCCAGTGGATGAGATGTTCAGGTGTTCATATACTTTAGGGCTTGGTTCGAGAGTCAAGCAGTGTCAGAAACCGCTTTAGCGAGTCTATTGGAGAACAATGGTCTATACACAGTGCAGATTAACTGACTGTGTTTTGGGTGAAACTGTTTGGCTGAACATGACTGGGATCTGATTGGATGGCACATTCAGAGTGTTTTTGTTTACAGATATACATCACCTGCACTCTAAAAGCATATCCTCTCAAATATGCGAGGGAGTCCATGAGCAAGGCGTGCTCCTACTTCAATGGCAGGTCAGTCTCAAAATACTACTTTTTTTATTATTTAGTGGTATTGGTGGTGATGGTGTTTTCTTTGTCAGGTGGAGATCTGCAGATGGAGATGACTGGACCTGTAATAGCTGTCAGGACCAATTCGAGACGGTCCAGTCTGATCCACTCAATTGGGGTCCAGAAATACCGAAGTACCGTCCAAAACCCAACTCCACAGAATCAGTCCATTCTCATGGGAAACATGTCCATTCTCATGGGAAACATGTCCATTCTCATGGGAAACATGTCCAATCTCATGGGAAACATGTCCATTCTCATGGGAAATCCAGGCCCTCCGTGCAGGCAGACTCTTCTCAGTGGGAACTGGTCAAACCTGGGAAGGGCCCTTCTCCTAGAACCAGAAAGGAGCCTGTTGGAACCTGGAAGCATGGGGAAGGTTCTCAGAAGGGGAGTGGTTCTGTGGGTGAGTTGGAGGGGCTCAGACTGAATGGTCCTAAAGGTACCCAAAGAGTTATTTGGAGTGATTCTGTGAACTAATTGTGGTTCCCCTAATAACCCCTCAGCCAAGAGGCTTCCATTATAAAGGAATGTCCATTTAAGGTTGTTTTAGGGGAACGTGGTGGTTCTTCAGTCACTTTGCTTCTGGGAACTGTTTTTGGCACATTTAGGGCAGTCACTGATCTGTGGGTTGGTGGCTTACACCCATTTGCATTGTTAAACGATGCCTTCATGTTTCCAAGGTTAGTTTTATTTACCTTAATATTTCCTTGGGTACATAACACTTTGCCATGGTTACACTCCGTCTACTCGTTTTTATGGTTATGCTGCATTGACTTCCTGATTATGCTAAGTTTATAGCCATTTCCAAGGCAATGCTGCTTCCATTTCCATGTTAGCTTTAGGTCTAAATCCACTTCCATGATTATAGTGGCTCTGTGTTTGTTTGAGGTTCTTATCAGTGCTTTAAAGAGTCTCTACTGTTTGCAGTCCTGGAGCAGGAGGTTAGTGTGGGCCCGCTGTCTGTGCGCACCTGGAGAAATAAAGTGGGTGTGATGGTGCCTTCAAGAGGGAAGGAGGGTGTTCCTCCCCTCCCCTCAGAGAGAGGAAACAAGCCCATACCCCACCACAACCTGTGGAGAAACGAAGAAACCCTGGACACTGGTGTGTACTGCTCACTGCAGAACAGCCTTTGTGGTGACTGAGAATTATGTTAGTTTGTCTCTGCAGGGCGAGACAATCTGGAGACTGATGAAGACGTGGACACAGATGAGAGCAGAGACCTGCAGGAGAACGAGAATGAGGACTCTGCAGAAAAAGGTACAGGCTATTGTACAGCTTCGTCTAATTGGCCTCTGCAGACCTCCTGCTCCACTGAACTTCAGTGATGAAACACTGTTAAACTGTTGCTATTTTTAAAATTATGTCCAAATTAAGTTTTTCATGAAATTAAACCTAGGTGTTTGAATGGTTGACATTTAAGTTGCATAGCAAATCAGACTACTGTTAAAGGGATAATATTCCATCTCTGTTCATCTCTCTGAGCTCCAATAGAGCACTTATGTCCCTAAAATTATAGGGACATAAAAAAAATATTCTTACACACTGTTACATGTAAATGACTGTTCCAAAGGCTTTGGTACCCTAGCCCTGTGCTCCAAGGCTAATGTAGTGAATGGGTAGAGCTGCACAATATTAATCATTAATTTTAATGTTTAACCATTAAACATTTCTGGCTTTTTTTTTTTTTTTAAAGCCCTATATTCTACATTTGATTTTTTTAAATATTTCAATATTCATAATGGTTCATCTTTGCATGGCCATTTTACCTTTGTTACTGATTGTTTTAACATTTAATAAATGATGCTTCTAATTCGCTGCCCTCTACTGCAGCTCCCTCAAAAGAAAACATAGGCCTGAGACACTTGAGAATTTCATTATGAATGGCAGGGCTAAATGGCTGTATAAGGAGTTATGTAAATGTGACGCCACAAACTGATTTTGAAAAACTGGGAAATGAATATAAATCTAAACAAAATGTAGACTTAACTACTTCAGTATCCTTGATTTGTTGACCTGAATCTCCATAGCAGCAAGATCACAATTCTTTCCACATTGTGCAGCTCTGCTAATGGGTAACAGAAGCTAATACCCCACAAGTTAGTGGGATGCTGAACCCTCACCCTCCGTGATCTTGTGCTCCTTGCAGGTTCCTGAGTTTCTGCTACACTATTAAAGGTGGAATGGTAAGATGGTAATTAACCAGTGAAGTTTGTATTGAACATGGTTTTTGTGTTTAAAGGTTCTCCTTCTGTCTCCACGACACAATCACCTGAGAGCACCACAGTGATGGTAAACCCTACTGTTAGTGTCCAACCAGCAGAGGAACAAGACCAAGTCACGAATACTGAGTCTTCAGTCCATCCATCCAGCAGCTCAACACAGGATGCGTCGCAGTCAGAGAGCGTCTCCGAGGGTGATCCTGGAGGTTTAGTAAACCCTGCCTAAAGTGACCTGGACACTCGGTTTGAGAAATAAATGTTCCAAACTGTAATATCTGACTCTGGTTTTTTTTTTTTTTCTTGCCAAAAGCCAGGGTGTAAAGTGTATGGTTGGGGTGAAATGGTTCATTGCAGAGAGGTCTCCGTGTACAGCTGTTTTATTCCCTATGGACCCCCGGTGAAGCTCCATGTCTGTTTATATGGATGTTTATCGTGGTAAAATGGTGGAGAATTTGAGCTACATCCCTTTTCATTGTGGACTATTTTTGCCCTGTGACACCCTTCATGCTTCCATCATGAACAGGTTTAGTTTTAGCTGCTCAAACCTAACTGCCATTTTGCTAAGGTCCAGCATGTTTTGGTGCCTAGTTCACCTTGCCAGTTAATTGCCCAGTTTAGTGAACGTGTTTGAGAGCTATCAAACTGTGCTGGACCTCCAGGACCAGTGTGACCTCCCTGCTTAGTTTTATCTCTGACTAGTAATTTCCCATTCTGTCCCTCTGGCACCTATAATGTTCTGCCCCACTGACCTCAGAACACACCGATCTTATACCATAAAGACAAACCCAAAGCTTCTGGACTATCAAACCACATTCAGCTCTAGGTGGCTCACACTTGTGGATGTGCTTTAGTGCACAGTAATTGAAAGTTCACTCAATACTTCAGTAAGCAGTAAAGTTCTGTAAAATGTGTTAAAGGTAGAAACAAAGTGCAGTCGGTGAGCAAAGGAAATGCCACAAAGACCATAGAGAAGTGTATAAAGTAAAATATAGTAATGTGTAGTGCATTAAGGAGCTGTGGAAATGGTACAGTGTGGTAAAGTGCAGAAAAGTCCAATAAAAGCAGTCCATGCAGTAAAGTAAAAGCTAAGTGCGATAACATGAAAGCAGTACTGTCTGTTCTGACTGCGGAGTTTGTTTTGGAGTGAAGACTTAATGTGGGTAAAGATTTTGTAGCTCAGAAACTGTAGAGGGTGTTTGAAAGTTTTTCATCCAAGATTTATGTGAATTTCTGTATTTTGTGTGTTCTGTGTTCTAGAGATGGTGTGGTATCGACCCATTCGGACAGAAAATGCACAACTCTGATCAGGACTATTAAATGTCTGTCTCAGAGATTACCCGGTCTGGCGTGGTCGTCAGAGGAGCGAACTGTTTTTCTGTCCTCGTGTTCTGCGAGATGGAAGTGACTTTGAAGCAGCTCTACAGAATCTTCAGCGTTTACCGGGTGCTCCATTGTGTGCTTATTTCCAGACTAGGGTCACAAAAAGCTTCATTACCCGAAGCTATGTGAAGGAGTATGTGACCGACTCATTCATCCGGTGCCGGAGCATCCTCTGCCTTTTCCTTGTGTGAGGAATAGAATACCTGTGTATAAAATCTATTAATGCCACTCTGTGTGACCCAGTAAACACGTGTGTTTGCGTGGAACTTTTTATTACTGGTTGAGTGTTTTGATGGTGGTGAATTCCCCTAATTAATACATTAATGATGTACATCAACACAGACTCGTGTGCAAGAGTGCTTATGGATCTGGGAGTGCATAACTGCAACACAGCAGAATGGGGAAGAATTTAATTTTTACTGATTTTTATGAATCAGAAGTTAATGGTGTTGGGGTTGAGGCAAGTCCTTTTTGTTTTTTTTTAACAAACACTCTAACCTCTAATGCATCTAATTTTTATTATTCGTCTTATCACTGGAATTTGGTGCCTTTTCTTTTCCTACAGTTTTTGACATACTGGAATCATTCCAATGCTAAAACATGCATTGATATCCAGTTCAGTACGCTTTTACATAGATTTCTGATTGGATGATCTGGAGCCAAGTATTAATCATATAAATTCGTTTTTGGCTATTATGTCACCTCACTCTGCCAGCTGAGTGCCAGAGCTGCAGTCAAAATTGTTAGTTTGAGAGTTTGAAGTCTTATTGTGTCTGTAATTTTGGTTATTAATAAGAAAATTATCACTTTTCCTTAGTTAGGGTGAGATTAGTTTCTGATCCATCGTGCTCCTGTACATGCACAGTAAAGAAACAAACGCAGAGCAAAACACTCAGCAGACTCAAAACACTAAAGCTCAGGTCAGTAATGAAAAAAGAGACGTGAGGTGAGGCCACTGTTCGCTGTGGTATATTTAAAAATAATTAGCCTGTGAATGTGGCTGTATATTCAGCCACACATAAGAAGCACCAAATTTTAACCCCCCAGTGGTTCGGTGATAAAGTGCTGGGTACTGACTCCGAAGCGGTGACCTTCTGAATAAATGGTGCAAATATTTATTTATTTATTTATAAATCATTTTTGCACAAGCTATTTTTTCTCCATAAATCCAAAGTTTATCTCCAAACAGACACTGGTTTATAGCAACCATGCATTCTTCACATTTTCCTCAGAATTGCATCTAGATATTATTGTTCTACACTGATTATCACGACTTTTATGCTTTCATGTGTACTTTATTTCATTCTCTCTTTACAAATAAACCTCCTCCCACCTGCAGCTCTGGATCACAGTGAAATTAACCTGTACGTTATTAGTAAAGGTTCTGTAAGTGTTTATCAGAACCCTGAATTAAACCAGAATCAGGTTATTGTTTTTGTTTTTGTTGTTGAATGTAAATCTCTGTTGAATGTAAGTCTCCAAATGGTTCTGTGATGGTTCTGTTGGTCATAATTGTAAAGAATCATCTCACATTGAGATCTCAGATCAGAAATAAGACCAGGGCCACCGGGTCAGTGTGTCCACACCTGTGTCATTACTATGGCAACCAGTCTGAATATGCAAATGAAGGTGACTAAGGTGTGGTGGAACAAATCTGAACTTTTGAACACTCGCAACATCAACCATTATACTGTTTTACTCTGTTTGCTAGGTTTGTGTGTTCTATCAGTGAAAGACGGGCATCCATGGATCTGCGCCATTCAATTTGACTCTTTTGCACAGGTACTTCATTTTACAGTCAATTCAGATACAACAGGATCCTTGAAAATATCCTCATGCTTGGTGAATAGCTGAGGCCGAGGAGTATTTTTGCCAAATGTCCATTCTGTGGAGCACCTCAGAAATAGTGCTGTAAAGGTAAATGATAGAAACCAGATAATGTCCCATGTTTGGTGCTCCCTTGCGTAGTCCAAACAGATGTTTTTTTGTTCTTTATCCCCTTCTTTTGCAGATGCCATCTTAAGGTTATTGGGCTGCAATTGGCATCAGTAAGGGCTTTAATTTAGGTCGAAGATCAGCCTGTGTCTTCATGGACAGCCTGTCTTTAACGTTTAAAATGGCTGCTGATGAAGAAATTTAGAACAGGAACTCATGTCTTCAAAGAGCAGCTGCAGTCAGAGAGTTGAGGCAACACTGTTTTATTAAAAACAGCTTCGTTGTCTGAGAGCACTGATCAGACGCTCTACTCCCAACAGTTTCTTTAAAGTTCACATATATACTCTTCTTGGGGTTTACTCCCCCTTTTTCCAAACCATACCCCTTGGCTGGCTCTCAGCCAATCAGGTCCTGAGATGTTTCTTAAAATGCTTTCCTTCCTCAGCACCTTTTCTAAGACTTTCCCATGATTTGATTAGGTTACACATAACATAGGGGTTTTGTGATCAGTTAATCAGTTCCACTCAGGAAAACAGGCCTTCAACCCTAAATGGCTGATCTATCTGAGGTCACATGATCTATAATCAAAGGCTTGTTTTTCCAGGTGTCCTTTTGAAACTGCTTCTGTCATCTGACTGTACTTAGGACATCTTGAAATTGCTGACTGTTCTTTAAATCTGAAAGAGCAGTTTAATGGTAGCAAATTAAAGCCAAAATAGAGCTAAAAATTGACACTAATGGCCACAACACTGTCTTACTGCGTCCAATCTCGGCAGCGATGGTGCATTGTGAGAGGCCTTGCTTGTGCAGTTCAACAATCCTGCCACGTTCAAAGACAGAAAACCTTTTTGCCTTTGCCATCAGGAGGTCATGACAGTGTAAATGTCTGACAGAAAATGACATGATAGCCAGATTTTTGCACATATTCTGCCTTTTAATGGCTATGGTCCTAAAATTTTGATCAGCTGATGAGTTTGAGTTTAAATGCAGTTTTCAATAATTTGCTTACTAGTTTTTGTCTCTTGGTCCTGTTTCTTCTTTTTGCATTTTGAAGCTTAACTTACAACCTGGTTATGAGCCACAAGTGTGAAATGCGACTGCTTGTAATTTTTCCCCCAGTCCTAAGATTTTGTTCACGACTGTATATACATTAACCCCTGTTTTACATGGTTCTGCCGTTACAGCTTCAGTCTATTGTAGATTTTTCCTGAGAACTGTACTAATAATTGTTCACTGAAACCCCTGCACATGCGCAGAAACTGCAGATATCATGGCATGGCAATCAGAGCACCTGAACGGAATTAGGCCACCGCTGCTCAGTGTCTGAATGCCTTGCTTTCAGCTGCATCCAAACATAAACAACCCAGCAGGAGGATGAGGCTGAACATCAGTCACCCAGAGATGGGAGTTTTAAAAGTAGCCAATCCAAGAACGTTATTTATTTCTCGGGCCATTCCACCGAATGGGTACCATTTGTTTGTTGTAACTCTTCCAAAATATACTTCATTTTTTATCTTTTATTAACTTTGAATCTAATAGAACAGAGAGTAACGCAATTTCAAATCTCTGTATGTCTGGTATGTATGGCAGATTTGACAATAAAGTTGACTTTGACATGTATTTAACTATTCTAAACAAGTATTGGTCAATGTCAGGCAGCTTTATTTAATCTTTTACAAGGTTTCTATGATTGTTACATTTTTCTCAGTCCTGTTACCAAAACTCATGTGACATTTTAAAAGCATGTCAAATAATTCTGTTGTGGATCCCTCAAGAAAGTGTTTATTTTAAATAAATAGTTGACTACATGTTCAAATATACAATATTTATGACAAAAAAAATCACTGTATGTGCTACATGATGTATTTTTCTCAAGAAAACCCAATCCTGAAATGTATTAAATTTTTGTCATGTAATTTATCATGTAATTTATTTAAAAAATTGATAAATGATGGACCAAACATAATTGGATGAAAAGTGGTTTACTTTTATTTTTTTTAAGAAAAATAATCAAGTAACAGGAATGAACACATACTCTATGGTTTGTTTCCCTCCACTTTTTGCATCGTCTGCACTTTTCTCTCTCACTTAGATTATTGATAAGCACAAACAACAGTCAAGACCTGTCCCCCACCCTAAGGAGAAGGGTGGCTACCCTCTTGTCCACTGGGGTAAACCCCAATGTACAGGCACCAAGCTGGGGGGCAATAAGTATGCCTACACCTGCTTGATGCCTCTTACCATGGGCAACTCCAGAGTGGAAGATTGTTCAACCCCTCTGAGACTGGTTCCAGAGCCCAGACCATGCGCTGAGATGAGTCCAACTATATCTAGTTGGAACCTCTCTACCTCATGCACCAGCTCAGGCTCCTTCCCCACCAGATGACATTCCACGTCCCTAGAGCTAGCTTCTGCAGCTGAGGATCAGACCCCAA
>JBBPDH010218922.1:0-26501 GCA_037974565.1 Clupeocharax schoutedeni
GGAGGTTGCCGTTTCAATGCTCATTGGCTGGAGGACGAAAAATACAAATGATGGCTAAAAAGTACATACAGCATATAAAAAGGTAATTTACCGCGGTTGTTAGGTGCTGGAAAATCATAACAATGCACCTTGAAAAGTGCTTGAATTTGAAGTTGGAAAAGGTGTAAGAACCCTGCATTTACCTTTATCCTTGTTTTAGGGTAACATATTGTTTTCAGTTTTAATGTGAAGATAATAGACTTTGATGATTCGTATTGCTGTGCTCACTGTTTCACTCATCTTCAATGAGGCATGTAATACGTGTTAACGGTCTGGTGATGTTGCATGTTCACATGTTTAATGTCTTAGTGTGTTGGAGAAAAAAAAACAAATTTGACACAATGTCACACAAAACTCCAAAATTATTGGCACCCTTAACTTAATATTTGGTTGCACACCTTTTGGAAAAAATAACTGAAATCAGTCACTTAATAAATATTATATGTTTTATCAACATCAATAAGTTTCTTACATCCCTCACCTGGACCACTCTTCTTTTGCAAACTGCTCCAGGTCTCTCATATTGGAAGGGTGCCTTTTCCCAACAGCAATTTTAAGATCTCTCCACAGGTGTTCAGTGGGATTTAAATCTGGGCTCATTGCTGGCCACTTCAGAACTCTCAAGCTCTTTGTTGCCATCCATATCTGGCTTTTTAAAGTATGTTTGGGGTCATTGTCCTGCTGGAAGACACAAGATCTCGGACACAAACCCAGCTTTCTGACACTGGGCCCTACAGTGTGACGCAAAATCCTTTGGTAATCCTCAGATTTCATGATGCACACAGTCAAGGCACCCAGTGCCAGAGGCAGCAAAACAACCCCAAAACACCACTGAACCTCCACCATGTTTGACTGTAGGTACTGTGTTCTTTTCTTTGTAGGCCTCATTCAGTTTTCGGTAAACTGTAGACTGATGTGCTTTACCAAAAAACTCTATCTTGGTCTCATCTGTCCACAAGACATTTTCCCAGAAGGATTTTGGCTTACTCAAGTAGATTTTGGCAAACTGTAGTCTTGCTTTTTTATGTCTCTGTGTCAGCAGTGGGGTCCTCCTGGATCTCCTGCCATAGCGTATCATTTCATTTAAACATTGATGGATAGTTTGCGCTGACGCTGATGCTCCCTAAGCCTGCAGGACAGCTTAAATTTTGTTGGAACTTGTTTGGGGCTTATCCACCGGACTATCCTGTGTTACAACCTTTCATAATTTTTTCTCTTCCGTCCACGTCCAGGGAGATTAGCTACAGTGCTATGGGTTGCAAACTTCTTGATAATGTTGCTCACTGTGGACAAAGGCAAATCTAGATCTCTGGATATGGACTTGTAACCTTGAGATTGTTGATATTTTTCAACATTTTTGGTTCTCAAGTGCCCACAGTTCTCTTTTCCTCTTTCTGTTGTCCATGCTTAGTGTGGCACACACAGACACACAATGCAAAGTCTAAATGAACTTCTGTCCTTTTTATCTGCTTTCAGGTGGGATTTTTATATCGTCACACCTGTTACTTGCCCCAGGGGAGTTTAAAGGAGCATCACATGCTTGAAAAAATCTTGTTTATCCACAATTTTGAAATGATGCCAGTAATTTTGTGTGTGAAATTATGTCAAATTTGGTGTCCACATAATGGATATAATTTGCTTGTTTTCCTTCTGTTTTTGTTTTGTTCCAATACACACAAAGAGAATAAACATGTGTTTAGAAAAACGTGTGTTAATGCAATACTTGATTTTCTGGGGGAAAAAATGTGTACGTAATTCTGAAAAAATGTTTTTGTACTTAATCACCTGTACCTTTTTGTGCTCAAGTACATTTGTGAGAGAATGTAGTTTTTTTCTTAGTTGCTTCTTAATTAATTCAATTTTTTTCCATTTTATTGTACACAAACAAGAGCTTGAAAGAAGAAGAACAGATTCTAACAAAGTATCTAGGCTGATATATGTTGCATGTTTCCCTGTCTTTCTGTAGGAACCGTATCATTTTTCTCAGATTGTTTTTGATAACTGTTATTTACCTGCAAGTTACCTATTTAAATTTTTGTGGTTTGCAGTGCTGGAATTGGTCGGACAGGGTGTTTCATTGCAACAACAATAGGCTGCCGTCAGCTGCAGTTGGAAGGAGTGGTGGATCTTCTGAGCATCGTCTGCCACCTGAGAGCAGACAGGTACATATTTAGAAAATATCATCAGGTTTCAACAGCAATTAAAATTGTCAGGAGTTTCAAAAGAGTATCATAACTAAGCAGTTATTGTTATTTTTAATTAATACTCATTTTTAATGAATTTCAAATTTAGCCCCATTTATAGTAATGCTGAATATATTAACATTCAAGTATCTAAATTCAAAAAAGAGAACTAAGGACTGCTGATGATTTTGTAGAGATCTAACCACATTATTGTGCTAAACAGTCCAGGAAATTGCATGTGCTCTTTCAGGATGTTGCATAATAACCTTACAATCATATTTCTTAGGGGTGGAATGATTCAAACTGGAGAGCAGTATGAATTTGTCCACCATGCCTTGAGTCTGTATGAGAGTCGCCTATCAGCAGATGCTGGCCAATGAATACAAATGAAGGCAAGAAGATGATGGTACAGAATGTTTACTTTTTTGTTCACCCAAAAGAATAATCATTCATGGTTCAAATAACTCTCTTTTTGCCACAAGGTAACTTGTGTAAAAGGTAAAAGGGACATTCTTGATGGACAAGGTTTATGGTGGTCATAATTTGCAAGAAGCTGAATGGACTTCTCAGCAAATGTGATATGATCTTGTATTCTTCTTTCTGACTCTTGATTAAGTTCATTTGCCTCTGAAGACCACTGTGTCCTGCTCTGTCCTCAAATTAACTCACTCTGCCTGTATAAACACCTGTCCACTTCATGGCTGATGGTACTAATATTTCATGGGTGTATAGTAATATGAAATATGAATGATGTGTTTCCTCAGTCATTATAATATAGAATGTTGTCATTATATATATAATGCCTAAAACTCAGCATGAATGTCAAAATTAAAGTCAGGCCTCTCCACAAAGGCAGTGGCTGTTTTCTCTCTCAGATAAATGCCAAAGGTTGTAAGTTGAGATTTTGTCCAAGCCAAATACACAAAAATAATTAACAAGATTATGTAACATTTAATATTTTACTATTATGCTTACTGACTACAATAGACTGGCATAGATAAACTTTCTCAACTCTTGTATTATTTTCTTACCTATTTGTAAATGAGGGTTATACAACAATGCCAGTGGTGCAGTATGAGTCATGGAGCTGTACTTTGTATATCAAGAAATGGAATAATGTCTATGTAAATGTAATGAAAATATTATTTTTGTACAATCTGGATAACAGTTTGATATTTTTTTAATATTTACTTTAGTTAGTAGTAAAACAAACTTGAACGGTTACATTTATTAAGCCTGAACAAGTTTAAAGTTATGTTTTACTGTATATTTTGCAGAATTCAGTCATGGTTTCAAACACAAATTATGTATTTTGTTCATTCTCTTGATAAAAAGTAAGTTAAAACATCCTCTACAGAGAGCACATATACATATGAGCAATGTTAGTGTACAATTATTATTTGAGCACATATGTGGGTGTAAAACATAAAATGTGCCATAACTTGACAAATAGACACTTTAAATTTAACACTTGCACCGACAACAATTCATGTTTTCTTTTTCTCGTAATATGTTCAATTCATTAATTTAATGATAATTAGACATTAAATGTGAAGAAGGGTTTCCTCTGTGGAGGATATGTAAAAAACCGACAGACTATGTCATTTTACCAGGGATGCCATATCTTAAAAAAATGCTCAGATATTGATTTATGGTAATCCGTATTCATCCTAAATTCTGATAAAATAGCAGGGAAATTCCATGGCTCATCACTGCATTCTTTGGATCTATTTATTTGCAGAGCTACAAGATGCTCTTTCAGCTGTTTCTGTGAAAATATCTATAATTGAAATTAAATGGATTAAATTAAATTAAATTAAATGTTCAATTTATAAAACTCTGACAATTTGTTAAACTCATTTAGCCATCTCTATATTCACTGCCATGGCTCAGATTTGGACAATGTAGATAAATATAAGTTTTTTTTTTTTTGTTTTGTTCTGTTTTTACTATTTCCTCAGTTTTTATGATGTTTTATAGATGTGCCTCTTTACAGAAAGGCCAACACAGGGCACATGATAGTAACACCACCACCACCACCAATAATAACAATAATAATAATAATAATAACAGATTGCATTTCCGTGAGAAAATGTAATGTGTAAGTTGCTATGGTAACTGTGGTTTTTACTAGATGGTTGCTATGGTGTTGCGAGGTGGTTACTAAGGCTATATAGGTGCTTGATAAAGTGTTGCTAGCCAGGTTTTATGGTAACTGTAGTGGTTTCTATGGTGTTGCCTGGTGGTCGCTACGATGTCCTAAGTGGGTGCTGAGGTTACTATAGTTTTACAGGTGAGAGTTAATGTGAAAACATTGGTCAAAAAGGCATGGGTACCAATGCTTCTTCACAAGAAGAGGGGTGCCAATAGACTTCACCAAGAGCAGAGTACCCAAACTTTAGCCCTTTAGCCAGATTTGAACATATTCACTCAACTAACAAATCACTGAGCATCTCCCTCTCACTCTATGTATTTTTCAGTTTTCCAAATAAATAAGTAGTTTTTGGACACTGTCCAAGAAGTGGCATGGATACATTTGCCCAGAGAGAAAGCCCGAACTACAATCGCAGCAGATGGAATGGACAGCCTGTTTCAAACTGCTAACTTACTGAGGGCTAAATATAGGCTTCTTGGCTAACTAATAGCATCAAAACACATTCTTTTTTAGTAAACTACAATAAACAGAGGAACATCTTTCTTTTCATAAATGACCTGTGCACACTGAAAAGTGCTTAGGTCGGTCGTGCATTGGGGAGTAGGGCAGTGGACCACAGAGAGAAACATTGAGCTTAGCATGAACAGCTTCCAGGAAAAATAACTGAATCAGGGCTTAAAACAAGTAGCATTTTCTCGGCCAGTTTTTATGGCTCTCTGCCAGCGTGAGGTGATGTCACAAGCTGCGTTCACCAACCGATTGTTTTTATTTAAACCATGACAAACCAAGACACACGTCTTTTCTTATGACTTTTTTAGAACTGACATGAGCATCTGTCTTGAAGTCTGTTTTTAAGTCTGCTGTGTGCTCCGCAAGACTGATGTATTGCACCACATTTTGCCGCTTTCTAGACATCATAGCCGTAATGTCACAATACTAGCTTTTAGATTCTCTGCTACAAACCTTCTCTGCTACTTGCATCTCTGCTTTCTCTCCCCATCCAATAAAGAGGCAACTTAACCACAAACATAATCAATTAATACTTTGATGAATCGATCAAAAATCTTGATACATGTGCAATACACCAGATATTAAAGAACATTTTAGCATGCTCAGCCACGTAATGGTGCCAAAAATGGGTAAAATAAAAATTATAATACGAAAAATTAAGAAGAACAATACTGTGATTACAAAGTTTGATCATCATCCGCAAAATAGAATGAAAATAATAATAATAATAATAATAATAATAATATGTCAATGTTTTCATGTAACTATTTTCAGTCAGTCTTTCTTTTGTTAAAACCAGTAGTGCTGCTGAAGGAATTCAAAAATGTTTGGGGATGTATTGGAACAGTGAGGAGAAATTTGGGAATTTGTCTTTTTCTATCTAGTATACAAGAGATTTTACTGCCTAAGGGTTTGTTTCAATTGGTAGAATAATGAAAAGAATATACAGCATGCTTCAGAAAATGAGCTTATCTTCTCAAATAAATATTATTTCACTCCAGTTCACCCAGCTCCAGTTCCATTTCATTTTTCAGTTATTTTCATTTGTATGATTTCAGACCACAGCAAAGAATACAATTACAAATCTGAGCCACATGAAAGGAAAGACCTCTGTCAAAATAAAACCTCATGTGGAATGGCTCAGCAGCTTTGCTCTGACTTGAGTGGTATTTTAGATGAGATGGACACTGCAGAGACATACAGGTGTATCGTGGGATAATATACATAAGTGCTATTACTGTTATGTGATAGCTTATCTCTGGACTACATAATGATTTTGCTGCTAATATTGCAAGTGTTTGGTTTTTTGTTGTATGACAATGAACATTTCTAGAACACATTTTTGTATAGTAATTTTTTTATTATAATTTTTTCTGATAAACATTTGAAAATCTCTATAAATATATTTGTGAACTCCCATTAGATGTGGTGTAGCATAGAAAAGGTCTCTGATTTGGTTCATCAAAGCAGTTCTTGTTAATTAAAGCAGTACATTGGTATACTGTTAGTAGTTTTGGCTTAGTGCCTGGCTTTATTTATCACTAAATTGACCTAAATGTACATGTAAAGTAAGTGTCCTGCATAGTAAATATTTCTAGCCACTATAGACTGTACATACTGATGCCTCTATTGTTGCAGTAAAAATTTTGCTGACCTGAGGTGTCATTTGAACTGCTAAACACTTTTCCCCAGTGAGAACATGGTGAGAAGATCTCTTGGAACTGGGAAGGACTTTACTCCAGCAACTGAAATATGCTACAGTATATGTGTTATGCAAGCCATAATATCTAAATTTAAGTTTCGTTGTAGTATGTGTTCATACTGAGTCCTCTTATATATTTATGAAAGCTTGTAATGTGGGGATATGTGTGTTGTTTGGAGAAATCTGGCTACTTTAGGCCACTTTAGACTGTCCTTTACTGAGCATATATCTTTAATATATATATCTGTATATATCTGTGTATATCTGTGGTCTCTACTGCCAATAAAACATTTGTGTCAAAAAGAGGTGCTTTCTGTTGCTTTATAGATTCACTGATTCTGAAAGTCACATCATATATATATATATTAGTGCTGGGCCATTAATGGCGTTAACGTGCCAGATTCTTATTGCGCGATAAAAAAAAATATCGCCGTTAGAGTGAGCTTGTTTGGTTCAAGCATTTTTTAAACCTGTCTCGGTCTCTCCCCCGGACACACTGAGCTGGGTCTACACTACGCAAGCTACGATTAATTTCACCTTGATATTTCGGTGACTTGTCCGGCTCACGGGGGGATGGGGGCTTTTATCGCCGTTAACGCCAAGATTCCAATGAGATTAACAGCGTAAAAAAATTTTATCTATGCCCACCTATAATATATATATATTCATTTTATGTATTTACACATATCCTGAGAGACATTTTCGGGATAGGGAGACAATTGTATTGGGGTGATAGACACACCTCTTTTTGTTTTTTTCTTGTAATGGTCTACTTGTGTACAGGTGTGCCTTATATTGGGGCCAATATCAAAAGACAACCTTTTTCCACGTGGCATACATTTCAACATTCTGTGGGTTTAAAAAGCTGGTATTGTCAGTAAGTCATTCCAAGTTCATCATTCAATCAGTCATGAAAACACGATGTCACTTAATGGACAAGCAGCGCCACCTGGCCATGGCGCGCCTTCGGGTCGGGGGCAGGCAGTCAGATGTTGCTTGTCAACTTGGTATGTCTCAAAGTGTCATCAGCAGACTTGCATCAAGACACAGAACTACTGGCAGAGTTCATGACAGACCCAGGAGTGGAGCCCCACGAGTGACAGACCACAACGATGACCAGTACCTAAGGACCTATGCACGCAGATATCGTTATGCAACTGCCACACATCTCATTTATGAGATGCGAGGGGTATTAGGATTTCCAGACAAACCATTCGCAACTGACTCCACTGCTTGGTGAGCGATACGCTGAGGTCAACATGGTCCCCAGGGTTTGCTTTGGTGGAGGAAGTGCAACAGTCTGGGCAGGCATCACCAGTCAGCATTAAACAGATTTGGTTATTGTACACGGCTCAGTCACTGCACGTTCTTACCTCAGAGACATCATAGAACCCATCATCATTCTCCCCCAATTCTGCGAGCACACCCCAACTTTCTGTTCATGGATAAAAATGCTCCACCATATCGTGGCAGAATTGTCAAAGCTCGACTTCAGGAAGTTGGAGTGCCTCATATGGTATGGCCATCAATGTCCCCTGACCTGAACCCCATAGATCAGGTCTGGGACTAGTTGAAGCAGAGACTGAATGATTGTGCTCCACACCCATGTGACCTGGCAGAACTGCATGTAGCTCTTGTGGAAGAGTGGAATGCATTGCCTCAGAACAACATCATTAGGCTGGTGAGGGGCATGAGCTGTCGCTGTCGAGCTGTCATTGCAGCAATTGGTGGAAACACCCGCTACAGACATTGTCAATTTTTATTTGGGGCTGTCCCTGTTATTGTCTAAATTTTTGGGGTAATAAATAAATATAATGAAAATGGTATTTCATCTCATACATTATTTGTAATATAAAAGGCAACTTTGACTTGTTTCATTAAAATTCAGGGCAAATAGCACAAGCAGTCATGTAAATAACAATATCCCCAATATAAGTATTGTGAGTAGAGTATATATATATATATATATATACCTATTAAACCTACAGCTGTTTAGACTCAATTTTTCACAAACAAGTTATAAGGGAACTTATAGAATAATGTACAATATACAATCATTTTTTTCTCTATGTTGACAAGATGAAAGAGGAAAACTCAGGCTGGCCACTTTCCACTTTCCAACATTGGCGGCACAATGGTGGAGAGATTGGAGCACAAAATTCCTTGGTGTCCATATTACAGAAGACCTCTCCTGGACCAACAACACCATGTCCCTGACCAAAAAAGCCCAGCAACCCCTGCAATTTTTGACCTCCCCAAACCCATTCTCAACACCTTCTATAGAGGCACCTTCTATAGAGGCACCTTCGAGAGCGTCCTGACCAGCTGTATCATTGTCTGGTATGGAAATGGTACACCATGCCTCTGACCGCAGAGCTCTTCAGGATCGTGTGGACCGCTAATCGCATCATCGGCTCCCTACCAGGCCTGCAGGACATTTACACCTCTCACTGCATCGGTAAGGCCACCAGCATTGTGGAGGACCCCCACCATCCCTGCCACAAACGGTTTACCCCCCTTCCATCTGGAAGACTCTTCTACAGCATCAGAAGTAGGTATGCTATACTGTGCAATGCCTTGCTGCCCCCTCACACAATGAACTGTCTACTCCACACCCTGCTGCACCCCCGCCCACCCTGTTCTACACACAGTTCCCACACACCCCCAACAGTTGTTAAGTGCAAATGTTTAGATATTACTTTTTATACCTATTGAACACTGGACTCAAACTGCAATTCCTGCACAACTGCTACATTTGCACAATTACATTTATTATTTTTTTTGTTTACATTTAAAGTATTTTTCAGTACATTTGCACCGTGTCTTCTCTCTTGTTGTCATTGTAGTGTGGCTATAATTATATATATTTTTTTAATATACAGAAATAATTGTCCCTTTACCTTTACTATTGATCTGTCAGAGTGCTGCTGTTCTGTTGTATTTTGTGTTGCACCTTTGGTCCAGGAGGACGATATTTCGTCTCACTATATACTATGTATACAGCTGAGATGACAGTAAAAGCGTTTCTTTCTATCTTTTAAAATAAGGCACGTGAAGCTTATTTACATATCAATCTGAAAGGCACAATAACAAAAAACAGCTGATTAATTGTAAGGACTGAAAAGAAAGGACAGATGTATAGCATTATTGACTATTATCGGTTAATAAAACTGCACAGTAACCGGATCATAAAATCATAATTCATAGACTGCAAAAACACAGAATGCAAAAAGAACGGGCTATTTAAAAAAGATCTAGATTTAACCTACTACACTCAAATGTGTTTTTTGAATATTACATTCTTCAACCTTACAACAGGGTATTTTATTTATGTAGCCTTAAATGTACATGTTTTTGCCACTATCAAATAAAACAGAACAATAAAATGGAACATTCATATCAAACTTGGTTGCAATAAGACATCACTTTTTACCAAAATTACAATAGACTAAGACATGCAGTAGTGACATAATTATCTCTATTGCAGATTTCTTCTGTCTGTCCCCATGAAAAATCCATCATGCTCTGCATTGAAATATTACACCATATCAGTATAGAGCAAAGCAACTCACAGTTTGTCTCACAGCTTTCTTGAGCCTTACCAATTCAACATAGCTTGTCCCGTTGCATGAAGGGGTTCTAATGTTCTTACAGGTACAATGATTAGAGTTCAATGATTTTGACATTTAAGGTTTATGTAATGAGTTTGATCATGGAAACACATTTTTTTACATACGTAGAAAACTAACAGGGCATAAAACTGTTTAAGTGAACTGCTTTGAATAATAATTGCAGTTTTAACTGCCTACATGCTGTGTGGGGATACAGGAAGGAAAAGGAGGTGGTCTGCCTGAATGCTTTCACAGACAACAAAGCAGCCCATGGAGTCCAGAGAAAGTTATATTACTCAGGCATCCAAGAGTTCCTCTAATTCTGCATTTATATTAATGAAAATCAGTTCAGTCTTAATCAAGTCACTGGGAAGATATAGGATTGAAAGAAAGCGTATGTCTTCATCAGACAGAGTTTATCTCTCATTACTTTTTTACTTGGCTGCTGGGTTTGAACTTAAGACATCTCCACGACGAGACTGTGCTGATTGAGGATATCCGTTAGAGACTGAACGGTTTACTCGCACGCACTGTTTATCGATGAACTCAAGAGAGTGGACCCAAGGCTTCTACAGAATCCTCCGCTACAACTTCTGGTTATAAAACTCGCAGTTGGGAAAACTTGCTTATAGACAAAAATATCCACCGCATGGGGAGCCTACACTTTCACTCATCTACAAAAACTTTGGATTATGTTTTCAAATGCCTTCTTAAATTGAATTTCTATTTGTTGACTAAGATCATCGAAAATTTTGATAAGCAAAATGCTGAAATTTAAAGCTGTTTGTGTAGCTGTTTGTGTTGCATGGGAAATGTTGGTAAGTATTTTGAATATTTTATTAATTGACGATGTTTTCTGTCGATTATTTATAGCATCATTATGCCTATTCCTCATAATATAGAAGTTTCAACATCCAACATCTGAATTTTTTTCAGTGAAATTCTTTCTTCAGTGAAATTCTTTTTAATTACTTTCAGGTTTTGACAGATGCCCAGCACTGTACAATCAATGTCACAAATGCCGTACCAAAGACAGAATCCATAGAATTTGCATTAGAAACCTCAGATGTGGATTGCCAGTTTAAAGTGGACATCAGAGACAAACCTGGGGACCCAACTGACTGTGAAAATGATCAGGACAATACCTATGCAGCACAATGCAAAATTGGAAATTTGGATCCCGGAACTAGGTACCACCTAACTGTAATATCAAAGACGGATGGGAAACAGCAGAACATATCTCTTTCAACCAGTAAGTGTTCTGTGCATTCTGTGACACTGGTATGAAGATGTATACCGGGATGTCAGTTTATTAGGTATGCCCATCATGTATCATCACTTTCTGGTGATCTTTGGTACTCCAACTTGATACACATATAAAAATTTATGTCCTAAACTGTTTTAGCCTCAGAAGAACAACTGGTGATTCACCAGACAACCTTTCAAAGAACTGTTCTTTGGAGAACTATGTATAAGAAGCTTTAAGAAGAACAATAGGTTATTTGGTGTGGTGTAGTTGCCCTTTTAGAATTACTGTTGATAGTCTGCAGGTCTGTATATCCTGTTTTTTAAACGTTTGTCCATCAGTGGAATGGGAGCGCAATAGGACGCTTGGTACCCAGTACCCAAAACATACAAAGTGAACTAAATGGAGGTGTGCCTAATAAACTGGTCCTTACTATGAAATGTCTTTTTTTTTAGTAAGGGTGAGTAGAAATGATTGTTGCTTAGAATTTGGGACACAGCACAAAGATCCCAAAACATATAGAATTGTGACATGTGCCTGAAATGATGTTGAGATAAACAAAGAAGGATATTGTTCTCCTGGTAAAATGGCATCAAAGTATGCTTTTCTGAGAGCTGCATGATTTGATTACTTTTATTTATGGACGGCAGAACCGTTATAGCTTGTCCCACTGCCAAAAAAAATAATTTGTTTCGTACCCCGCACTTTTTGTGTCCCAGACAATGACCAATTCTTTACCTACACGCAGCAACTCGTTCACCCCCCCTCCCGAACCACTAAGATTTTGCATGTGCAGCAACCCATCCACCACCCCACCACCCTCTGCACCCCTGAGACATAGACCGATGTGTCCCCTTCACATTAAAAATGCTTCCGGTACCCCTGCTTTTATCGGATGTAATGCAGTGCAGAATGTAAAATGTACAGGGGATATGTGTATTTGTGTTTTGAGAATTTTAGATGTTGTTATATTACAGTCAGATTTATATGAAAAGATTTATTAAATTTATTAAAAAATTAGGGCCTCTTAACTCAACTCAGGACATGTATGGGACCGGCTGTGTGTGCATGCAAAAATGTGTGTGTGTTTATGTGTGTTTGTCAGTGTCTTTGTGTCTGCAATTTGGACAGGCTCCAGAACAGAAGTTTGACCCTAAGTATTTCCAGACTGTTCTGACCTCCCCTCTCCTCCCTTTCCCGTCCCATTGTTCTTTTGTCCTAAAGGAAGCAGAGTGGGGGTTGAGAGGTGTGGGGGTTGGAGTTGGGGGGCGGTCCAGTCTCCACTCTTGACCCTTCATAGCAGGCAGCCTGATCCTGTCACCTGAACCGTTCCGATATTCACATATCAGTGGCCCACTCCCAGTCTAAAAATACACATCCTTCATAGTCAGGAATGATCTGGACAAACATTTTAAGGCTCATTTTACTGAGGCTTTTTAATGATTAATTCACAGGTATTTTTCAGCTCAGGTTTTGTTTATATAACAGGGCTAACAGAGTCGTTCCTGGTACTCTCTTAAGAATAAAAAAAGTTCTTTGGAGCAATAAGTAGTATTTCTTAATATTTCTCCTGGGAACTTATTGCCCTGCACATTTCCAACAATTTCCTGCTTCAACAAACCTGATCCATTATTGATTATTAACCAGTCAGGTGAATCAGGTGTCTCAGGAAATTGAAACTTGGGAAATTGCAATTTAGATGCTTGGATGTTTAGTAGCGTGCCAGTTAGAATAAACAGATGATACCTTGTCCAGCTTCAGCTTATTTTTTGTTTAAAACATTGGGAATTGCCCATTTAATTTATGTTGGATTGACATGAATACACACAAATTAGTTAAAGTAATTAAAATAATTTTTAACAATGAGCTAATATCTGAAAAAAAGATATATTTTACAATGACTCTTCTTAAAAATAACTGTAGGCAGAGATGTACCACTCAATTTTTATATAATCACTCTTCAATAATATTTTACATTTTGTCAGTTGGAGTTGGGGTATCTTTGATATAAATATTTTATACCAATTAAGGAAGGGCAATACCAGTCAATTTCATTTTGCCAAATAGCAAGGCTATTCTACAAAAACACTTCTTTTAATGCTTTGATATTTCTTAATTGAAAACCTGTTACAAATGATCTGTCATTACACACCAGTCACTGCATTTCCAGTAGTCTTAAGGTAACATCACTAGTTGCTGCTAATGTTATGTAGCTCACCAGCTTAGTGTGATGTGTTATCATGTAAGTATTTGATCAGATCATTTAAAATGTAAGAAACAAGAAAGATTTGCGAGACACTTGATATATAAGTTGCATGATTTGCATAATCTTTGGATGCAGATACATTTCCCCACAAGCAGCTAGCTAATTGGTCTGATATGTAGACATTGGCCCTTTCTTTAAGCATACAAAGGTTTAAGATACTAATTGAAGATACTAATGTTCACTTCATGAATGTGATTTTTTATTGTTGCATAATGGAATTTATTCAATTTAATGGAACAGAGCTATGACAGAAGCCAGCTAAAGAAGTAAGCATGTATTTTTGGTGTCGAGTAAGTCAAGAAAGGGATAAAATTTTACACTTTGTGTGTTCAGTTTTAGTTATAGTGTGATTTTGTATAAGTTGTAATAAATACTAATGCATGAAAGTGGTCTGCATGGGCTAACAAAGTGTTGTAGACAAGATTTTGCTTACAAAAATATTTGACAGCTTTAAATTATTTTTAAAATACAACCACTATTTTGCCCTAAACAGCTAAAAGGTTTGAGTGTCACTTTTTAATTGTCTCCACAGCAGTACTGTTTTAAATGCTGTGTCACAAATATTTACATATGGTTAACAATATGTCAGGCTATGGCAAACTAATAAAGGAACCATGCTGATTGTATTAAGCCTTAACAAGCCTCATAAACATTCATGAATGTTATTGAAATTTAATTGATAATTGTAAATATAAAACTACACTTAACTTAAAGCTCTTTTAAAAGTCATCGCACTGTTGTATTGTTACAATAGCAGTTTGTGTTTTAATGAACGACAAGGGAGGAAGAGTTTTATTGAAAGGCAATGGTTCAGTGGCTAACTGCCGCCCTTCATCTCTAAAAGTCCTCTTTCCCAATATTTCTTTCCCACAATAAGCTCACTATGGGTGGCTCAGCAGCGAGTCAGTGCTGGTGTTTTTAAACACTGGAGAACAATCTTATCTGGCTTAAACATCACACCCGCTGCTTGTCCTGTTAGCTCTCACACAAAAATGTCTCAGTTAGAGCCACTTCCACACCTTTCCTAAGTCACTGTGTAAAAGAACTGTTAGTCACCCTATTTTATAAAGACTTATAAAGACTAGTTTAGGCTTTGCAGGGTTTGTTATTGTTCACTTAAATCAGTTTTCATTGTTTGGCTTTAAATTCTTATGCTTTGTGCAATTGCTCTTTAGATGCTTGACATTAAATGTAAAATGGTCTGTACAAAAGTTTAGTCACACTTTATATTTTATTATTATTACACTGTTAAATTGTGCGAATAAACTGTAGCTGTGCATTAAAATGTACAAACGTTGTTCCTTAAAAATCAATAAAAAACTGTAGTTGTAATTTGACCAAATGCACACAAACTTCTCAATTTGACTGTATGTGTATCTTCTACAAGAATGGCATAAGGTAAACTGCAAAGCAATTTTGATTGTTAGGCATTTGCATGTCTCATGGTTTGTGTTATTAGTGTGACTGTGTTAGCAATTGCACTACTCTTCTTCTTAAGTTTTCTTTATATTATTATTATTATTATTATTATTATTTTTGCAGCCAGAAAAGGCACTGCTTTTGTCTGAGCTCGTGCAGACTTTTGGAACCATCAAAACATTTGTAAATATCCATAGTTGTGTGCTTCTATAAATCTTTCTGCTTAGATTTTTATTTGTGCATCTGGTTCCATTTGATATCTTTATTACTATTCCAAAACATTAAACAATATAAACAAATCAGGGAATAATGGTTTTCCCTGATGGTTTTCAAATTTTTTGATACCACTTGTATTTGTATGTGTATTGCTTAGGACCCTCTGCTGTGCAAGGAGTTTTGATGTCTGCAGATGTGGACACCCTGAAGCTTTCCTGGCAGCCTGGCCCAGGGAAAACAGAACAAATTCGAATTGTGCTCAGAGACAGCAAGGATCAAATCTCCACCTGGAACACCACATCATCCAACACCACCTCCTACACAAAGAACAGTCTGATTCCTGGGTCTCTTTACAACGTTAGCATCATTACAGAAGCAGCAGGATTACAGAACTCTTTCACTACACAAGCCCAAACAGGTATTTTTTTCTTTAGTCAAGGAAATGTGTAAATGAAGCTCCCATTGACTCCTTTAAGCTGTACATTTACTACTCCTGTAACTAAATAATTAACAGATAAGTTTAAAAGAATAAGGTTTAAGATTTCAAGGGCAGATTTTGGACGCACTCTGGCACACTATCTGCAGTATTAGAGTTGCTAGAGTCAGTCTGGAAAGTCCATTTCATGGATCTGTCCAAAGGTGCATTCTTACATAGCTTGTGTCACCTCAGAAAGTATTTTTAGGAAAAACCCCATTTAATGTAAAGAGAAATTGCAGCTGACTGTATTGATGTAGGTCAAACTGTGCTTTCTATCACATGCCTATGACCCTATTTTTATTGGGACACTTCACACTTCATCTTCACTAACTACATCTTACATACAAAAAAAAAAGTAATTATATAAAATAATGTACAATTAGTTGTTCTAAGCCAGGGGTCCCCAACCTTTTTGAAACTGAGAGCTACTTCACGGGTACTGAGACATAAAAAGGGCTACTGGTTTAATACACTAGAACAGAATTGTAATAAACATGCTTTTTTTTCAGATATAGTCATTTTCAAATCTACATAAACACAAATGTGATTAAAGAAGAAAAGCAAGAGGATAAAATAAATGTTAGACTTTGCCCACTGATTAGTTGTGCAATTTTTGGAACAGGTTTGTCTTGCTACTCATGTGGTACTTGGGGGCACTACACTGGTGACCACTCTTCTAAGGTGTGCAATACATGTTACCTTCAGGTTGAATAGGGTTTTTACCCACAGTGTCCAATCAAGATGTAAAAGAATGCAGGCCATGGACAGGACAAAATCTGCTTTTTTGTTGTGTGTGTATAGCCTTTTTTCACAATATTTTTAGGCAGCCATGTGAACACCCCATCTCTCTTTCCTGCTGCTCATGTGTTATGTGAGTTAGTCATAGTGTTTTAAAATCTGCACTTAACACACCCCCTAGATTGGTATCAGTGTCTCAGCCTTTGTGCTTTAGTTCCTTTCTTTCAGAATGTTCTGTTGTTGGGAGCAGAGTATAAACACACTATGAGAGCTTGGGACAATTGAAACTTCTAAGCAAATCCATAGTTACCGTGCATCACATTAAATACACATTCAGCCATCTGTCAACAACCATTTTCCTCTTTTTGTAATGTTCAAGACATTCAACTTGAGATATTCTGAATTCTGAAATGTGAAAAATCTAAGTGCTTTATTACACAGACAGCAAGAAAGGAAATGAAAGGCTGGAAAAGTATTTTATCGCTCAAGCAACCTACTGAGGCAGAGCTAGAATGTCAGTACAATTTTGTTTACATCTTCGCTGCAGTAAAAAAACTCTGCTTTTCTGGAAAGGCTTTACACAATATGTTGGAGCATTATTGCGAGGTTTTGTGGAGGTACTGTGGAGATTATATAAGTTAAGTTATGCAAGCACTATCTGTGTTCACAAAGTGTAGGAAGGGAGAAATCACAAATTAGCTGTATACACAAAGGGAAATCAGTGCATATTAGATCATAAATAATAAGAGTAAGAGATCTAATCTAAAACCCGGAGGCTAACTAAGAACCAAGATATTTTTAACTAATGTTAGTGCACGGACAGTGTCACATATTCAAGTAACACTACAAAAGTAGTAAACATTAGTTTGTTATGCAATTACAAATAAATAAAGCAGTGCTTGCCCTTGTGCAGTTTGATTGAAAAATGTTCTTACTTGAAAGCTTCTCAAACTGATTTTCAAAGCTTCACCCTTTTAAAAAATCCATAACAAGTGTTTGTGCTTAATCAGTTAATCAGTTGCTCAATAAGGCAATTTCTTGCTGTATCTCCCACCCTGTAAACGACAGCTCCAGGTGAGGTTTCCCAGCTAAAGATGGAAAGTATTGCTGAACTTGCCTCACTGAAGATTACCTGGGAACCGCCTTTGGGACAGTGGGAACAGTACCGTGTTTTACTTCTCAATGGCACCGAGACCATGGTAAATGAAACTGTTGACAAAACAGCAAAGGAGTTTCACTTCTCTGGGCTAAATCTACAGTCAGGCAGAGAGTACAAAGCTGCAGTGAGTGTGGAGAGTGGAGGACAGGCCAGTACTGTCTACTGTCAAGGAGGAACAGGTAACACTGAATTACTATCTAGTCACACTGCTCTATCTATGCCAGATAATTAGTTATAATTGTGATGAAGAAGAACTATAATGAAATACAAGTGATTTGTTTGACTAAGACCAGTACTTGGCTTCATAAGTGCTGGGGAAACTACATCAACAGATAATTCTATTTTTTATCATGTTTCTTCTTAATATTGTACAATGCATAGATATATTTCAATGTGATTTAAAAACAATACCCTCATCCTAAGCATTTGACTGTTGTAAGTAGTACAGTAAGTACTGCACAGAATGTTCAGGCACTTCCTGCGTGTGTTTTGAGACTCCATGTTCATGTAACTGTAGTGCTTAAAGTGTAATTTACAAGCATTAGCTGCACAATAAGGCCATTTCTCGCTGTATCTCCCACCTTGTAAATGACAGCTCCAGGTGTGGTTTCCCAGCTAAAGATGGAAAGTATTGCTGAACTTGCTTCACTGAAGATTACCTGGGAACCGCCTGTGGGACAGTGGGAACAGTACCGTGTTTTACTTCTCAATGGCACCGAGACCATGGTAAATGAAACTGTTGACAAAACAGCAAAGGAGTTTCACTTCTCCGGGCTAAATCTACAGCCAGGCAGAGAGTACAAAGCTGCAGTGAGTGTGGAGAGTGGAGGACAGGCCAGTACTGTCTACTGTCAAGGAGGAATAGGTAAAACTGAATTACTACAGAATGTACAGATTTTTCATGCTCCATAATAAAAGCATACCTTTAGTAATAGCTGTTATGAAAAGGCAATGACTAGATTTTGCATGAAAATTGCTTAGTTTTTTTAAGTTTTTCACTTTTAATTATATGGCAGATTCAGACTCGAAATTCCGAAGAGTCTTCATATATCATTCTTTGTCGCTTTCTATTCTCTGTTTTCTCTGCTCTGTTTTTGTCTTTTAATGTCTTTTTTCCACTCTTTTATCTCTCTTACTCTTTCTTACTCTCTCTTTATCTCTCTCTGTGCTACACAACCTCCCCAGACCCACCTCCTGTGTCCCAGCTCCGTATCCGTCATGCAGATGAAACTTCTCTCAGTGCCCTGTGGAGTCACAGCCCTGGATCATCGTCCCGGAGTGGGTACACCGTGGAGCTTTACCATGGCAACAGCCACACAGCCATTCAGAAACGAGTCTTAGACAGAAGTATGAGAGAATGCACCTTCAATGTGCTCACACCTGGTCACCTATACAGCATTGTTGTGACGACTACAAGCGGAAACCTTAGGAACACTGCTACAGTGATAGGAAGAACGTGTAAGGCTAACTAATCTAACCTCTCTCTCTCTCTCTCTCTCTCTCTCTCTCTCTCTCTCTCTTTCTCTCTCACCCAGTATTAGCTTTAATATTATGATGATCAACAGATGCTACACTACAACAGTGATAAGCAACAGCAATGACATACAAAGGGGCAGCTGGTAGCCTAGTGGTTAAGGCATTCGCCCTGTGATCAGAAAGTCCGGGTTCGATTTCCAAGACCGCTAGGCACCGCTGAGGTACACTGAGCCAAGTACCGTCCCCACGCACTGCTCCCCAGGTACTGTGCTCGTAGCTGCCCCCTGCTTCACTTGGTGAATGGGTTAAATGCAGAGGAAGTATTTTGTGCTGCTCACACTGTGTGCTGGGTGTGTTCATGTATGACCAGATTGTCACTTTCACTCTTTTCACCTTTTCACTTCAGCTGCTGGAAGTCGTATTTTTAACATCATTGCCAGTTGCAAACATGATGCAGACTTACATAATTTTTGTTTTAATTTGCAAAACTGTTATATGAAAGACATAATTTTCTGTTTTTTAAAGTGTAAGGACATGGATGCAAAAAATATCAGTACTTTCTCCCCTCCTTTCTCCCCAGTACCTCTTGCAGTGAAACACCTGAAGCTAAGCAACATGGGAACTGTAGACTCTCTCAATGCCACCTGGGACAGGCCTCATGGAGATTTGGATTTCTATCATGTATTACTCTTGCACCACAAAGAGGTCATCCACAACATTAGCATTTCAGCCAACACCACCTCTATCCACCTACCCTCTCTCAGATCTGGAGCTGCCTACAAGCTTATAGTAACCACAGTCAGTGATGAACAAGTCTCCAAACAGGCTGAGGCAGAATGCCGCACAGGTATCTATCGCACTGTTCGCATGTTAGCGTTTCATCCAATTGAGCAACATCAAGTCTGGAATGTGTTACCAAAAAAAGCATAATTTCTGCCAAGAAAAGGCTTGAGAGCAACCTTCAGGCAAACTCAAATCTATTTGTCCCTCTCAAAATGATTATATAGAATGTTATTTTTAACCTAACTCATTTTGCATCACTTTTAATCTTATTTATTCATATTCTTAAAACAAGGATTTATTTTAAATACACAGTCTATCAGAAAGTACTGTATTTTTTGTCTTATGTGCTGGAAAAAAAGCTCAACGACTAGACAAACAACATGAAAAACATTAGACTGTAAAGGGCCCATAACATATATTATTCCTAAATCTCTTTCTCCCTGAGTCTTTTATGTTGTTTTTGTGGTTTTATGTAAGAACAATCTATGGGTTTGTTTCTATTCCCCTTTTATAAACTCTCTTCATCCCAATTAAAAAAGATGTTTCAGCATCTTTAAGAATACGTAAATGAGCTCTTTTCTTGGTTATGCTGCAAATATTGCAATTATTTAGGCAGACAGCAAACAACAAAAGCTCTAAGTTGAGACTGGTGCAATAAAACCTACGGAAGACAGTGGTGAGTGTACTCAAACTGTGTCTGTTGTCAGGAACAGTAAGTATTGATAGGAAGAAAGATGGATAATCAGTTAATCTGTTTAGTTGCATTCAATTCAGAGGAAAGAATCGCAATTGTCACCACAAAAATCAGTTTTTTACCCAGTAACACTGGGAACTCTCAGTTAATTATATAAATCAATTAAAGCTTTGTTACTTAAATGTTCACTTTAACAGCATGGAAAAGGCTGTTCAGAAATAGTTTTCTAATGATTTCTGTACATAGAAGTCTCACTTTATCCAGTGTACACTTTGTGAGGCTAAATGTCTGCCTTTAAAGATATAATAATGTTCACTGTTGTTCCAAGAAATTAATCATGAGATAAAATCTCTGAAAAACAATGCAGCCCTCCATTACAAAGGGAATATGTGGAATTTCAGGAAGCTCAGTGCAGAGAAAAAAGAAGCAGGGACTTTATCAAAGTCTTCCTGAGCGGACCCAACCGTTTCCAATGGCACAGAAAAGCTATTTTTAGCAATACACCTCCAGCTCAAATTAAGTCAAGAAATGCACCTTAAACAATACAGAACACAAAACATTTCAACAGCTTTCCAGGAATTATTTGGGTAGAGGAGCATTTCTAACCAGTTCTGTGGTCCATTTGATGAAAGGCTATATGAAGATTAGTACAAATTGCCAGTACACCAACAAGGTAAGTGGCCAGTGAGTGTGTGATTCTGTAGATGGTCATTGGAAATACAACTCATACTTAACTCTGACAAGGGTTTTGTTTGTAAATATAATTTGTAAACATAACAATGGCAACAACAACAATAGTAGTAGTAATAATAACAAAAACAACAATTTGTATTATTATAACAGCTACTACTATAACTACTACTACTACTAATAATAATATTTAAAATTTTGGCAGAAAGTAATTAACACAAAAACTCTCCCTCTTTGTTTTCAGCACCAGCAGCTGTTGCTGCGGTAACAGTCCGTAACAACGGACGCTCAGACTACTTTAATGTCTCCTGGAAAGGTGCAGCAGGAGATATTGACAGTTACCAGGTCACCCTGAAATATCAAGAGCTCATCTTGCACAGGCTGACCATTACAAATGTCAGCTCTGAGTTCAGCAGCCTGGTGGCTGGCCGACTCTACACTATCTCCATCAGTGCATGCAGTGGCAATTACAAAAACGTCACTGTAGTGCAGGCAAGAACTCGTAAGTTACACCAAATTCAGCAACACTCAGTTTCAAAGCTTTGACATAATGTGCCATTAACTGTGTTATTTATTCAAAAAGAACTTATATGATGTACATTGAAACATTATAAGCCAAATGCAATATTATAAACTATCATAAACTACAAAGTTTTATATACTTTTAGGTCCATGTATTGTTTTTGGGGAAAAAAGTTCTGTATATTAATAAATAAAACTTTATAGTTATCTGTAGCAGTGATCCATGTTCTGAATGTCTTAATTTTAACAGCAAGCCACCAAATATTTTAGATCTGTGAGGCTGTACAATGCTACCTCCAAGGAATTTTATTTACATTTATCTGCAACCAAATACATTTATACTAACACGGTTGTCTGTTTTGAACTGTAGTGAACATATACAAAAGCCATCAGTAAGTGTTGTGAGAGTAAAGAACATACACACGGAACACAGAACTGGTGGACTAAAAAAGAAAACCTTTATGTTAATTGTTAAAGACTCATTAAAGGCTGTGCATTTAATGACCAGAAAGTTATCCAAATTAACAGCTTATTAAAAGTGACATGTTTTCATAGAGGCAAAGTAATATTTATATAATGTATAAATGGATTGTAATTTCTATCACCCTCCCCCTTTCAGAACCATCTGCAGTACAGAACCCCACCGCCATCCACTTAGCCCAAGAAAATGTTTTGAAGGTGTACTGGAACCATGCAGTCGGGGATTATGACTATTACAATGTGGCGATCCTACACAATAACAGTCTCCTCCAGAACCAGACAGTGGATAGGAGTCTGAACGAATGCGTGTTTAGTGATCTGGTGCCTGGTCGTCTCTATACTGTTATCGTCAGTACCTGGAGTGGACAATATAAGACAAGTGTTTCCACTGATGGTCGAACATGTGAGTGTTGGCATCTTTCATCATAATATTTCACTTTCATTTTCATTTTCATTTTCTATTTTGTTCATTTTCTCCAGCACTATTATATTAATTGCGGTACAGAGCTGCTATTTCTTACTATGGTAAATATACATTATCCATTTACACTATTAGAATCTATTGCTTCCTCTCATTGCCCACTTTTTTTCATAGGCACAATGTATAGTCTGTATATCCATCTGTTGCAGCACAATTTGCCAGTTGCCCTCTACTCTGCTCATTATTGGTCAGTTTCCAATCACAAGACCACTGTTGACCAGATATTATTTTTGTGGTGGACTATTTTGAACACAGCAGTGACAGTAATATGCTGGAGGTGCTGGTTGAAGAGGACCTGGAGTTTTAATACATGTCGGTGTCACTGCTCACTTGATAGTAGCTCACCATCCAAAAATACCAGGAGTGGATCCGTAGACGGGATACAGTACACTAACACACTACTTTTACAGTCCAAAGTAGTGGTTTCTAATGAGCAGAACCATGAGTGCGCTTCATGGGTAAATCCAAGTTGAAATGAACTACTGCCACCTAGTGGCATTTAAAAGAAACATGCCATGATCGGTTTAGATTGAGAGGATAAGATTATTACAATTGTGTTGTTGCCAAGGGATCACTGGTCAAATTGCTTTACGGTCATCAAGATACAAGATACCCAGCAACTTTGTCATTTGTAACATGCTGTTGATAAGGTGATGAGCTATTAGAATGAGATGGTCTATCTGATCATATCCAGCTTATCAACAGCTTCTCAGGTGCTTTATGATTTAAAGCTGTTCAAGATGAACTTTATTTTTTATCTCAGCTGTCTACACATATACAGAGAGACAAGATGGCATCACGAATGGGGGAGTCTGATTACTTGTGGGAAAAACTCTCACACAGTCTGGCCAATTGTGATTTGATACTGCTGTCCTGTAGTAAGGGGAGATAATTTTGCAGTGTAGTACAGTTGGTCCCCAGGATTAAGAAACACTGAATTAAAGTATGTTTATGTGGTTTTTTATTAGAATTTTCCATTAAATGCTGAATGCATTGTCTTTACACTGTTTTTTTATCATGAGGTTGCAGCTAGATCTAATGTTCTGTCATTCAGTCCCTGCTGCAGTACGTGCACTGACCCTGGCCCAGAGTGGAACCACAGATTTGCGAGTCACATGGGTGGCAGCAGCGGGGGACGTGGATCACTACGAGGTTCAGATCCTCTGCAATGACACATCGGTTTTCTCTGCAGAAAAACTTTCCAGCACAGCACGACAGCATCACTTCTTCCCACTCAGCCCCGGCCACCTCTACAAGATAGTGGTATCCACCATCAGTGGGTCATATGTACGGCCCCAGTTCATAGAAGGTCGGACTGGTAAGAATGATACCTCAGAGTGTATAAGGATTTGTAGTTATATACTCACCAGTCGTATTAGAAATGCTTACCTTACACCAAGCCTCAATATGAATTACCAAATAGGGACTGCAGTGTTTAAAATCACCTACCCAGTGGGATGAATCAGTGAACAACAGGACCATTTTCATATCCTAATACTCACTAATTTCATATAATTTTTTTCTAGATGGTTATGTTTTCTAGATGGCTCTAATCGTCTTTCATGTGCCTATTAGTGCCGTTTGTAGAAGCTAATATGTTATCCCCAAGCTAATAAGCATTTATGATGAATATGCTCTTTATCCCTTCTCTTGATTTTCAGTTAAGAGGAAGTGCTAGTTTTAGAGGAGGGAGTGTCTTACTGCATTGTGGGCTTGTCTGGTTTATTGTTAATATGTCATGTATAACAAATTAGTATTAAACTGAGAACTTTATTTGTTGAAGTATTACATAGAAAAAATGTTAGATACCTTTACATAGTAAACTGAAAGCCCTATTTTGAATTGTGCAATATTTTTACACTCCTGTTATAACTTCATACTGTAGCTCATCTTCTCTGAGTTCTGCACAATGAGACAAGATGAGTAATCTTTTCTTTCATTCCATACAGTACCCAGCCACATTGAGAAGCTCCAGCTCATCCCTGGAAGTCTCAGCGGCAGTCTGAGGGCCACCTGGACGCCAGGAATCGGAGATATGGATTTCTATGAAGTTTCTTTGTTCCAGAGCACACACATTGAAGATGCCCATCGTGTCCCTAAGCAAGATAACACAACAGAATTTAAAGATCTTGTGCCTGGTCAGCTGTACACTGTCATTGTGCAGACAGTGAGTGGAGCACTGACCAACAACAGCACAGCCAGTGGGCGAACAGGTGAGATACAGCTCTGACTGAGCATTACAATCCAAAAACCTAAACATCAGATGGACAGCTTGAGTAGCAAAACTAATAGTATTTACCAATTACTCATTAATAGCAAGCTACTAACAAATTAATTTGTTTTGATTTCTGGAATCCACATATATAATTTTTTGGCTACTTCGGTAGTTGACTATCATGAAAGACATGCAGATGAATGTTACCAGGATTGTTGTGTGCGCTGCAGTTCCTTCTGCAGTGAAGGTCCTTCAGATGGACATTGAGCCCACCACACACAGTCTAACGGCTACTTGGGAGACAGCAGTCGGTGTTTATGATGCGTACATCTTGCAGCTGAAGGATGAGGACAAGGTTGTGGTGGCAAACATCTCTGTTCCTGCGGGAGTTACACGGCACCTCTTTGAGGGGCTGACCCCAGGGAGATTCTACATCATCCACCTCAAAACCCTTAGCAACTCCACCCACAGCAAGGAGGTCACAGCGACAGGGCAGACATGTAAGGCACACTACTTCATTACATATTACTGTAGACATGCCATAAGTCTTTTCCATAATTATCTGTAGCTCTCTCATCTTGTTACTGCACAGATGTTTATGAGGAATGGGACTTGACTTTGTTCCCACAGGTCCAGCTGCTGTGACAGGTCTCCGGTTGCTTTCCAATAGCACAGGAGAGCTAATGTTTGGCTGGAATGTGTCTGAAGGCTGGGTGGACCACTATGAGCTCTACCTGTACAACCAGGACAACCTGCTCCAGGACCACAGCAAAGTAGGGGCAGGCGAGCGGACTTATAGTTTCTCTCACCTGCTGCCTGGGACATCCTACAAGCTCGTGATATTTAGCAAGAGTAGAGGAAGCAAGAGCAGTGACTCTACTCTGTGGGCACACACAGGTATTATCAGAATTAGTAAAGATTATTGTTATAAAGCAAAATGGTCATTTTTAGGACAAGTTCCACTGGTTGCTTTTGTGAGAAAGTAACCAGCTTTTTAATTAACTATGTTTGCTAGAGTTAGTTTTGAGTGCAGGATTAAGTGTACTTTGCCACAGTAACACATTTGTTGGAATTGCTTTGTTAGAAACCTTAAACTTGTAGAAAGGCATTGTTTGTATAGAATTTCTGATCACAGAACTGCTTGGGCCTAAATATTTTAAGTATGAGATCGCTCTTTAACATCTCAGTCAATGTGGGGTCAAAAACAGACTAATGATGAATTGATAGCAGATTAACTGATTAACTCTACACAAATAGAAGATCTGTGTGAATGCAGGATGTATGTTTCTAATAAAATAGATAGTGAATGTACACTACTGGTCAAAAGTTTTAGAACACCCCCAATGTTTCAAGCTTTATTAAATTGAATTTCAAACAGTTCAGGTCCAATGAATAGCATGAAATGGTACAAAGGACAGTGCTGAACTGCGAGAGGTTT
>JBBPDH010218923.1:0-13097 GCA_037974565.1 Clupeocharax schoutedeni
ACTGTGTGTAGTGGTGTGTTCACGTATGACAAATGGTCACTTTCAATTCACTTCAATTACTGATAAAGGTAAAGCTCTCCAAAAGCTGAAACAACACAGAAGAGTGAAATTAAACCCACAAAAGTAAATTAGGAACTAAGAGGAAAAAGTGAATTGTTACCTATTATCTAGCTTTGTCCAGATGGCAGTGTGTCAATTTGAAACACCAAAGTATCACAACAGTCTTTTCATTATCTCATCAGAAATGAATCATCTCTCATCTGGACTTTACTGAAGTGTGATTTTTTTTCTCCGAAACCTCCAACACAAGAAATAGGAGCATAAGAAAGAAAAAAAAAACTTAAGAGACAAGTTGGATCTAGAAAAATGTCAGAATTTGTTGATTATTATGAAAAATAGTACAAGCTAATTTATAAGACAATCAGGCTTTCTCTTAGATTTTAAGGTTTATCTGAAGATCTGAGATAATGTAGATCAGAGTAGTAAGACAAAAGAAATAGTGTTTTAAGATCTTAAATTGGGATCGGGATGAGATTACAGGTAGGCTCTTTCTCTGGAGCCCAGTTTAGGATGCTTGAGAAAATGGTCAAAATTTGATGCTGACGTTAAACTGAGCCCAGTTATGTCTATGAGAAACAGGCTGGACGAAGTCTTATTTAGATTTTTCCTTTCCTCTGGGGACTGCCCAGTGGGAGCTTTGCTTTTATGTACAGTGATGGAATTCTGGCCATCCAACTGCACAAGCTGTCCGCATTGCATACAAATAAAAATGCAAATAAAAGTTCTGATCGCAAGGCGGGGACAGATGTGTATATTAGAATTGACCTTATTGGACTGTATTTTACGGTGGCCCCTAGAGACAAAACACAAACAAAAGTAAAAACAGAAACTTAAAGGAAAATGCGCTGCAAGTTAAAAAAGACATACAAAAGAAAAATGCGCTGCAAGTAGACTATCCCAAACCGGAAGTGCTCCACGACGCATGCATCCGCTGAGGCGCGTTATGTGCAGAGTTCGCTACAGACCTCCAAACTTCATGCGGTCTTCAGATTAGCTCAAGAACAACATAGAGAACAGCATAGAATGGGTTTCTATGGTCCAGCAGCTGCATCCAAGCCATATATCACCAAGTGCAATGCAAAGCATTGTGGAGAGACCTTGTGCAGAAGAATTTGAATCTGTTTTACCTGCAAAGGGTGAGCTGATGTCATATTAAACCCTATGGATTAATAATGGGATGTCACTTCAGTTCATATGTGTGTAAAGGCTGGTGCGTGAATACTTTTGGCAATATAGTGTAGGTCCTGGTGTGCAGTCAAAGCTCCAGTTCATCACAACTGTAAAGTTTGGGGTCATTGTTGGTATGGTCTCTCTAGTTTTCATCATTTGTGTATGGTGCTCATTTTGTGTATGGAGGTGTCTTGCTGAAATGGGAAAATATTCACGGTATAGCACGTCTCCATGTGCCGGTGGAAAAGCGCTATAGATGATTGCCTACTGGGAAAACTGATTTTTCAACCATCTATAGTTTTCTCAGGTGAAGATAGGATTATCAAAAAATGATTTATTTTATTTAGATAAATGTTATATTTTTATACGTTTTTGTCTTTCTCTTTCTCTGTAGGTGAGCAGTAAAGATCTTTCCAGACTCTCTCAGGAACATGCTCTTGAGGCGGCTCTTCGCTGTAGTCGAGACCCGAGGCGAGGGCCCAAGAGGAAAGGGGGAATGGTTTGTGGCGTGCCACTATTGGCCGAGTGCGTAGACAGTGGAACGCAGACAGACATCAGCTTCCAGAACATGGTTACGGTGGGCAGGGGGCTCCGAACCTGTGGACCACCACCGTCCCCTTCTCCGCCTCTACCGCCAATTCCAGAGCCATACCTGTTTAGCCAGCTGTGAGTGTGTGTTCTGCTGACAGTGGGATACACATTTGAGGGTTAATTTACCTTTTCCCTGGCCATCAGAAACATCAGAAACACCTTTAAGCTCCACGTGCTTCGTTAGAAACTGTAGACCAGGGCTCACCAACATGGTGCCCCAAGGACCACATGTGTAGGCTGCGGACCTGTTATAGAAATCGCACAACTCACTAGTGAGCAGCATCTAACGTTTTATTTTATTCTGTTCTTCTTTAATCATGTTTGCATTTATATAGATTTGTAAATGACAATATCTAAAAAAAAAAGTATTTAAAACATGTTTATTGGACATGAAGTTTAGGTAAGTTTAGGTAAACTCTCTTCTAGTGCATCAGAGTGGTAGCCCTTCATATGGCTGAGTACCCGTCAAGTAGCTCTCTGCTGTAGACCATCTATTGGTGCACAGTTTGTGTTAGACATCGTCTTGGCTTTCATCCAAAAAAGAGGCCACTGAGTGGAAGTAAAATGTAGGTGTTTCTAATAAAGTGGCCAGCAAGTGGAAGCACAGGGAATAGGATTCTAATGAAGTGGCCTGTGCATTCAGTTATAGTTATCATGACTGTTTTTTTCTCCACAGGTCTCCATTAGAGCATGTGTACTATGACCCCACTGACTACTTTGACATCAGTCAGCATGAGGTGGACAGACAGGATGATCTGGAGTACGAGGTAGACCACACTATGCAAACAAACTGCTAGGAAAACGCTTCTAAGTCAGGACCACATCTTGTCCACAAGGCATTGTACCTTTCCTCTTCAGGACAAACAGAAGGAAGGGATTATTTTGTCTCTGTAGACAAATATAAATCTGCTATGCCACATGGAGTCACATAAGGTTCCATTCTCGGGGCCCCTTTTGTACACACTACTCCTCACCAAATTCAGTACAAGGAAGCTTATCATAGCTATGCAGACAACACTCAGATCTACTAGCTCTTTCACCAAAGGACTTCAGCCCTACAGATTCAGAGATAGTTCTTTTTGAGAAAGAAGATCACAATACAGTACATATCTGGAATCTAGGTTCATAAAAACTACCGCCCATGCCTAAAATAATCATGTAATCATGGATAGGGATCTTAGTTTCAGTGATCACATTAAAGCTGCACCTTAATCAGCAGTCAGGCATCTGAAGAACATAGCTTAGAGGTTTTGTGTCAAAGGAAGATTTGGAGAAACTCATCCATGCATTTATATCCTGCAAGGTTGACTATTGCAGCGCTCTTCGCAGTGGCTTCTTCAAAATAAAAAAAACACGAGACAGCTACAGCTTATTTAAAATGCATTTCTAACAAAAACCAAGAAAAATAAGAGTGCATTACTCCAATCTTCAGCTCCTTATTGGCTTCCTCAAAGAACACCATTAGACAACTATATTAGACAGCTTATTCAAAACTCAGCTTTAATCCAGGCATGTAAGTGGAGCCACAAAAGGCTTCTACCAGCTTTCCGTATGGCTGTGCTGAACTGGTGAAATGTTGTTTTCTTACTCCCAATCATAGGAGGTGGAGCTTTATAAGTCACAGCAGCAGGAGAAGCTTGGACTGACTGTGTGTTACCGCACTGATGATGAGGAGGACCTTGGCATCTACGTGGGTGAGGTGAGGAGAGGAGAAAGTCATTAAGATCTGAAATGCTCAGAGACAAGAATAAATAGTGAACTTAGGTGAAGTTATTTACTTTATTCCCTTTTTAAAATGAGGTCTTGCCTACCCTAAAAGAAGTCCTAAGAAAACAGTGTGAGACCAAATTAGCATTGTTGGAAAAGCACTTGCATGTCTCCTCCTCAGCATTCAACACCACCAGTATATTAATCACTGGCCTGGTCGTCTGGATTCATCTGCACCTGTTTCACTGGTTCAGGCCTTAAGTTAGATGGCCTTTTCTCTCATTGTTTTTTCTTCATTCTCTCCAGGAGTTTCCTCTCTGTAGTTCTTCCTTATGCTTTTTGGGAGTTTGTCCTTTTGTGCCTTGTTTTTTCTATATAGTTCTTTTTTATGATCTAAGCAATTTCTACTTTGTTCGTCTCAGTGATTCTTGATTCTCTCTGGGAGTTTCTCATCTTGAACCTTGGCTTCTCTCTGTAGTTCTTCCTTATGGTCTTTGGGAGGTTGTCCTTGTGAGCATAGGTTTGTCCTTATGAGACTCTCAGTGGTTCTTCAAGAGAGTTCCTCCTTTTGAGTCTTGGTTCCTCTCTGTTCTTCTTCATTATGTTCTTCAGAAGCCTCACATTTGAAGTCCCTGTTCCTGTCAGGGTTTCCTTCTTATGCTATTTGGGACTTTCTCCTTTTGAACATTGGTTCCTCTAAGTGGTTCGTCTTCATGCTCTTTCAGAGCTTGTCTTTTTAAGCTTTGGTTCCTTCAGGTTGTTTAGGAGTTGAACCGAAGGTTGTGGGTTTGAATCCCAGGACTGCCAGTGGCACATCTGAGGTACTCTTGAGCAAGGTACCATCCCTGCACACTGCTCCCCGGGTGCTGTTTTAAATGAGTTAAATGCATAGAAAAGAATGTGCCGCTCACACTGAGTGCTGTGGTGTGACAAGTGCTTTTTTTACGTAGCCTACTTACTTCATGCTCTCAAGGAGTTTCTCATTTTGAGCCCTGGCTTCTCCCAGTGATTCTTTCTTATTATCTTTGGCAGTTTCTCCTTTCGAGTCTTGGTTATTCCCTGCAGTTCTTGTTCATGTCCTTTGGAAGCTTCAATATTGCAGTTTTGGTTTCTCTGAATGGTTCTTCCTTATGCTCTCTGGTACTCTCTCCTCTCCTTGGGTCTTCTCGCTTTTAGGGATTTTTTCTTATAAATTGATTTTCTCTTATTATCTTTGAGAGTTTTCTTTTGAGTTCCTCTCTGTAGTTGTTCTTCCCATTCTTAGAAAGATTCACTGTTGTAGTTTATTTCTGAGCTTCTTTTTTGTCGGTGATTCTTCCTCATTATCTTCGAGAGTTTTCCCTTTGGTTTTTATTGGTGCTTCTTCATACTTTGAGTCTGTGTTCCTTTCAGCTCAGTCTGGACTTGAAATGATACTTGCTGTAGGAGGTGCTGTACAAAGGAAACTGCACTATCAATGACTTTTAATGCTTCTGACATTACAGCGATCTAACACCAACATTTTCTCTGCAGGTCAACCCAAACAGCATTGCTGCTAAAGATGGCCGGATCAGAGAGGGGGACAGAATACTGCAGGTATGGATCAGAAGGTGTATTAACCTTCAGCAGATGCTCAGCATAATCAAAAAGCCAGTCAGAGAGGTGCTGTGGTGCTGAAGTGCATATCAATGTGTGTCCAGATTAATGGGGTGGACGTGCAGAACCGGGAGGAGGCTGTGGCTATTCTGACCAGAGAGGACAGCACCAACGTCTCGCTACTTCTGGCCAGACCTGAGACTGAGGTGAGACCAGATTACACTGAACAGGCAGGGCAGGGCACATCTTCTCAGAGAAAGAGAGGCAGAGAGAGAGATAAACAAAGTGAGAAATAGCGAAAGACAGGAGAGCGGAAGAGAAAAGAAAAATAAGAGAGGAGAAGAATAAAGAGAAAAAAAGCCAATTGAGAGCAGAGGGGAAAAATAGAATTAAAGAATAAAGGAAGGAGAGAAAAAGAGAGAAATAAAGAAGGCATACTCAGTGAACACACACACAGAGTAAACACACACAAGTAAGGATGTGTGTTACAGATGAGCGAGGACAGGAAAGGTGAGAGCAGGACAGAAAGAAAGACAGATGAGGGGGAGAGAGAGGAAAAAAAGGAAAAAAGACTGGAGGAGATGGGGACACTGGGGAGGAGTGCTTGTAGGCATGTATTCTGTCTGTGACTGTGTGTGTGTCTCCTTTGTTTCACTCAAGGTCACACTCTGAACACACACACTGCAGAAAGACACAAGTACATGATCCCCCTGCTATCTCTGAACACACACCGTGACATGATTTTACACACACACACACACACACACACACACACACACACACACACACACACACACACACACACAAACACAAACTGTCTGCCAAACAGGTCAGACAAACAAAATGAGAATTATGGAGGCAGAGAGACAAAGAGTTAGGGAGAGATGAAAAGGGGGAGACAGAGGAGAGACGGTGAGAAAGAGAGCAAGAAAGAGAAAAAATAAGAGATGAGGGGAGAAGGAGAGAGGAATAAATCTAGAGACAGAGAAAGAGGGAGGAGGAAAGGGGAGAAAAGGAGGGAGAGAGAAAAAAAGAGGAAAAAAGAGGAGGGGGGGGCATAGAGAGTTTGGCTGTTCAAATCTAATTTGAGTTAAATGGAAAAACACTCGGCACGTCGCCTCAGAGCCTCTTCTGTTTAATCAGAGTCATACTTTCACTCAGATTCATCACATTTAACTCCCAACACACACACACACACACACACACACACACACAGTTCATGAATACAAATAGAGCACAAGAGCAGACACCCACCCACAAGCTCAGAAAGAACTAAAACAGTAGGAGCAAAAATGGTCCCTTAATGAAATGGCATATACAATAACATACCATGAAAGGTCGAGGTACAGCCTAGGTTTAAATACAGTACTGCGCAAATCTTGAGTCACCCTTCATTCCTCCATAATTTGCTTTGAATCATCTGTCTGTCAAACAGTCTTCTATTTGTCACATTGAGTAGAGTAAATTAAAAAAATGGGAACAAATGTTTTACTGCGACAGGCTGCAGAGTGCCTAAAGATACAAGGTGTCTAGACTAAGGTGTTCCAACCACTCAGCATTCAGCACCACCAGTATACTTTCTTCGTTCAGCTTGAATGATTCATTCATACGTAGGTCACCATGTGGCTTAATAAACAAAAAACATTCCTCTGAAACTGGTCAGGTTCAGAGACAGGACTGAAAATGACAGTATTTAAAAGTCCTCTAGGATGCCTAGAGAACTGTTCTTAAAGAATACATTACAAAAAAGTCTTTCTTTTTCTTTCTCTTTTACTCTAATTGCCTTTGTCTTTTATTTTTGTGTCTCTCCCTCTGAGACAACTGTCTGGCTACCCAGATAGTGTGTTTATGATTATGGGGATATATCTAGGTCTTGGGGTCAGCAGTGTGCAGGTGAATGTATGTGTGTGCGTGTGTTTCAGGGGCTCCAGATGGTGTGTGTGTCTGTGGGCAAGTGTTTCCCTGCACAGGTGGTTCAGTAAAGAATCTCTTGCTGTTTAAACGTCCACCAGCAGATGGGAATAGGCATCCCACAGTTACTTTCAGGAAAATTATGGCTGAGAGCTCAGCCAAACACTGCCCTCTGTTGTTCAACAAGAGATCACACTGCTGTTAAAAGCACTGTCATAATACGTATATAATAATATCGAGAATACATACATGCATTCTCAGCAAGTGACTACAATTTTATATATATATATACAGTACTGTGCAAAAGTCTTAGACACCTGAGAAAATTATACTCAAAAGCCATTTGCTACTGGGCAGTAGTGTTAAGTTAGTGTTAAAACACTAATTTTACAATAAATATAAATAACATTAATACAGTAAACCATAGTTTCTTGTATGTAAAAGTGTTTACTTGACCATTTCCAGACCTCCTTCCTCATGGAAGCCAGTATTATTTGTAGCTTCCATCAGAGACCTGGGTCGGCTCTTTTTACTTCATTAGATTAAATTAGGTGTGTTGCTTACAGAACTTTATAAATCCACACAATGACTAGAGGCATCAAACAGAAATCTGCAACCAAACCTGTGTTCCTCTAACCAGCTCACAAAATAGTAACTACGTTTTGGAAAAAAATTAATCTTAATACTTTTTACTGCTTTCTTGTTTCTTTACATGTTCTCTTGTGTTTTTGCTGGCAGAAACAAACCCAATGCTTATATGTATGTATATATATATATATATGTATATATAAATAAATTGTGTGTGTGTGTGTGCGCGCGTGTTGCTGACTCTGCAGTTGAAGCCCTCTTGTTCAAAGACACCCTTTAAATGGCACATACTATGCTACTGCAAGGAATTTATCACTGACCAAACTGAATTAAACTTACAAGCTTACAAGCAAGATACCAACAGTGGAGTAATTCAGCAGATTGCATTTAATAATGCTGAAGGAAGACCCATCAATAAATCAATGAGCAGCAAACTAATAAAAGCAATAGCAAGTTCCCTGCGAGATTCTCCATTGTAACATGAATCCACAATATACATGTGGGTCATTTATTTTCATTGTTTTGACATGCTTGTCTATAGTGATCAGTACTTCCAATGATTAAATTATTATTATGAAAAAAAAAATCAAAACAAAAACAAGGCACATGAGACCTCAATTAATTGGCACTGTTTTAATATCGGTCTATTGCCATTTCTCGATTGCATTCATCCTCAATCCTCCCATGCATTTCTTCTCTGCAGAATGAGGCAGATGAGTTGGAGTTGGAGCTGGGGGTCAGTCTAGGTCTGGAAGTCCTAGACAACGCCTCTCACCTGGCCAGTTCGCATCACCTTGGGAGAACCGGTTCGGTCCTCAGCAATTCAGGCAATGGTCATCGTATCAGTCATCCCAACATGTGGCACACCCCACTCAGCAACAGCCAGGAGCTGGACAGTGGGGTTGGGCGTACGGATGAGAGCACACGGAATGAGGAGTCTTCAGAACATGACCTGCTGGCTGATGATGCTACCAGTGCGTCCACCACTAACGCAACCAACACACCTGGCAGCATGCGGAGGTTCCATGGTACCTCACTTGTGCCAATGCAAGGCAGAGATCTCCACTTTAGCTCCGATTCACTGCTGGCACATGATGTTACAGGGGAACGAGGGCCCTCCGAGGCAGCCTCTGTGGCAAGCAGTGTGCTGATGCCTGGACTGACTGAGGAAGAATGTGAAAGGTACAGAGAGTTGCTAGAGATCCGCTGCCTCTATGAGAGGAATGGAAATCCTTTATTCTTGTTAACTGGTGGACCTCATGGATGCCCAGCTGGAGAGGTTTCTGTAGATATGAACTGTAATGAGGGGCTGCTTAGACATGAGATCGCCCTGCTGGAGGAGGAACTGCGTCACCTTGAGTTCAAGTGGCGCAATGTCTTGAGAGCCCAAAAGATGCAACAGCTGAGAGAGCGCTGTCTGAAAGTCTGGCCAGCAGAGAAGGAAGATAAAGAGGAAGAAGGTGCAATAGCAGCAGGACCTGTCCACCATGAACTATCAGACATTAATGAGATTCCCGAGAGAGAACGTTCAGACAAGGAGAGCACTAGTGCCTACAACACAGGTGGGGAAAGTTGTAGGAGTACACCACTTGTTAGTGAGCGTTACCCCTCACCCTCAGCAGCCGGAGATTCTAGTGCCTCTGCAACCTTGTGCCACCCCACTCCCAGGCATAGGACAACAAGGGCAAGAGAGCAGAATGTAAACCTGCCATCTTCCTTTAACACCAGGCATAATTGTGAGGAAGTAAGCAATGGTAAGAATCCCAGCCCAGGAACCAAGATTCGCTCTTTGTCTCGCAACGGAGGCTGTAATAGCAGGAAAATTTCCGACAGCGTTCGAAGGAGCCCCAGGACAAATGGGGCAACAACCTGTGAAGCAGAAGGAGGCAGAAGTGCTGAGAACAGTCCATATCTTTCCCGTCGTCACTGTGTCTCTAAGATACCGCAGCGCTACCAAAGTTGTATGCAACTGGAGGATATGACTACTGCAGATGGTTCGGAGATTCAGGATGCTGCAGAAGATATTCCTGGTGGTCCAACCAGTCTCATTAGCATAAAGAGGGACTTGGGGATTCCTTCTGCAACCCCAGCAAATCCCATGCCACTGCCTCAGTCCTCGGTAGCACCTCTTCCCACAGCGTCTCCCCGAATGGAGTGGAAGGTGAAGATCCGCAGTGATGGGTCCCGCTATGTAGCCAAGCGACCTGTGAGGGACCGCTTGCTCAAAGCACGTGCCATAAAGATCTCTGAGGAACGTAGTGGGATGACCACGGACGATGACGCAGTCAGTGAGATGAAGATGGGCCGCTACTGGAGCAAGGAGGAGCGCAAGCAGCAACTGCTGAGGGCCCGGGAGCACCGCAGACGCAGGGAGTTCATGTTGCAGAGCCGTCTGGATTTTCTGCGAGAGAGAGAGAAGGAGCAGGACTCCGGTGGACAGGGACAGGCGTCCATCTTGGAGCTCAGCCAAAGGAAAAGTATGAAGAAGCGCAATCGGCGCATCTTGGATAACTGGTTCACTATCCAGGAGCTTCTGGCTCATGGTACTTGTTCAGCAGATGGCAAGAAGGTGTACAATCCCTTGCTTTCCGTAACCACAGTCTGAGTGAAAAAGCATTGGGGAGAGAGGGATCTACACTGTCCAGTATAGACAAATGTACTTTTTAATACAAAAGAGCCAATTTTCTGTCTTTCTTTGATGAATATGAACGTGAGGATTAAAGACAAATATACGCAAAAAAGATAAGAGGTAACAATGAAGATCAAATTGTGCCCAAAGGTAAATTGTCCACAAAATTTGGACAGGCAGAGCAATTGGCGATTAGCTGTCAATTAGCTTGATTAGTGGAAGATGTTGCCCTTTTGCTGCTGGTTTAACAGAGAGAAGAAAAGTGGGATTTTACCTTAAGATAAAGGTAAAAAGTCAAGGTGATTTGCACCCAACCATGCTGCCATTTTAAAATGTTGCCTGTTTTAAACTTTGGAACAAGGGGGTCTGTTCTTAGACAGAAAAAAAGAAGGGACAATGTGAACATCTGAAACAAAAGCACATCTACAGAAACATCCTGTGAATATAAATTTGAACAAAGTATTTCATATGTTGATAATCTCTTTTCACAACTGCAATTTCAAATGTGGATATATGGGGGATGTGGACATTTGTTTTGCATTGCATTGCAACTTTTCCATGTATTCTTTGCACACCATTATTTATACCCACCAACAAGTAGAAGCACAAGATGGGCTTTTCAAATAAAGTGGTCAGTGTGTGGAAGCACAAGGTGGGCATTTCCAATAAAGTGGCCAGGAAGTGGAAGCATAAGGCAAGTATTTCTAATACAGTGGCAAGTGAGTGGAAGAGTAAGGGGGTGTTTCTAATAAAATAGTGAGTGACTGGAAGTAATTGTAAGCTGCTTTTCCAAGAAAATAAGAACTGAAGATTCATAAACTACAGATACGTTGCTTTTGACCAGGGTAATGAGGAGGCCAAAAAGTGCTGAGAAAAGCCAGATTTTACTACAGAAGCCGTGTTTCTGTTATAATAAACTGTGCCAACCACGTAAAGAATGTATTACACTGGCTAGTTTGCATCCAGGAAAGGATATACAATATTTTCATTAATTAGACACTGTGCTTGTGAGAATAATCGAAACTTTAAGGACGTTTTAAAAATCTGAAATATCGAAATATGACACAAAAAATCCCATCAAGAGAGCAGGGAATAACAAGTGCCAAACCTGGAAAAGCACAAAGGGAAACAAATATGTTTAAAGCACAAACACACACCCATAACTAGTAATGTTGCCAAAACCCCATAGGTTTTCTAAATAAATGGAAAAACCAAGCATTTGAAACAACTTCGAACTTTCAAACCTGAATTACTGACAAAATTTCACAAAGTCGAATTCAGATGCACAATGTTTTTTTTTCCTTCAATACTGTAAAATGTTTGCATGTTGTTGTGTGTGAACCTGTCAGTCTGTCTCCTGTCCTGTTCTACAGTCATCCTCATAACTAGATTAAAAAACTGAGTGTAAATTGGTATATTTAACATATACTGTTGATGTTTTTGAATAAACACTTTTTCTCACGGTCTTGTTCTGTCCAGCAGGATTTCAGTTTTCTGTGGTGTAACAACATGTGAAGAACATTCTGTAGAAGATCTTTATAGCCTGTTTATACAATGATTTCAATTATGAATTCAAAAATGAGCTACAGTTGCTGAAAATTTGAGACTGAATAAATACACAACTGAATAAATAATCCACAAAATCAACATTCAAACCCATTGCATGTGAACCAAGTGAATATTAAATAACTTACAAGCAGAAGACATTTTAGAATATGTTTAATATTAATTAAGCATAAAAGGACATAAAAGCATAAATAATACTGGGAAATAAGGAGTGGTATAAACATTGGAATAAATATTTACAATATAGTAAGTAAAGTACTCATTGAACAAGATACTCATTGCACAATTTATGCCTATTCAATATACATAAAATGTATTTGGTAAATTTGATTTGATTATGTATTTGGTGAATTTAGCATATTGGAAGGTCAAAATAAGATAAAACACTCAAATGCCCAACTATGCCGATTGCTGATCACAGAATGGCAAGGGAAATGGGAATCTTTTATCTATAATCTAGCAGAGATTGCACCATTTGTAGAAATGAAATTAACTCTAAATTAACTATATTGAAAAAAAATCCCTGTAGGAATAGGCTAGAGTCAAGATCTTGAAGAACCACCAAGTGTTTATTTTAGAAAATGAGAACTTAAGGCTACTTGCCTCTTCTGTGCTTCACACTCTGTCCCTTTGTGGATGCACACTCTCTAGAAATGCCGGCATTCCACGCTTTACAAAGGGCTTTCCAAGTGTCTTTCTTATGGGGGTTCCACTAACTGTTACCAGCTCAGTTTGGTGCAACTCTTCTCGCTTTTTTTACTTTTCTGTATCTAAAATCTGAACGTTAGCATTAGTGCTAGCGTTAGCATTAATGCTAACAAACTCTAATGTTGCTTCTTTAAGCCTTGTCTGCCATTGCTTGCTTCCATCTCGAGGGATTTCATCATGACATACATTGCAAATGACTAACTTTACGCCTTTAGCGGACACTTCCAGACAGGAGAACTCATGTTGCCACTGGTAAGCTCCGCTCTGCTGTTGTTTACCTGTGCGCCATGCATGCATGTGTGAAAAAGTCGTGCAAGTAATTTATGTCAAGTGATCCAGTTTTTTGATCGGTGCTTTTGGTGTTCGCCAATCAAGCTATTTTAAGCTAATATCGGGCGATCATGATCGGTGGCCGATCAATCGGAGTATCACTGGGGAAGCTGGTAGCCTAGTGGTTAGGGCATTCACCCTGTGACCAGAAAGTCTGGATTCGATCCCCAAGACCGCTAGGCACTGCTGAGGTACCCTGAGCAAGGTACCGTCCCCACACACTGCTCCTCGGGCGCCGTGTTCCTGGCTGCCCCCTGCTTCA
>JBBPDH010218950.1:0-13095 GCA_037974565.1 Clupeocharax schoutedeni
ACAAAAGCAGTTTCAGCACAAGTGTGAATTTATACAGTATTAAGACAAATACTAAATCCTAGATTCTGTTTCATGGACTAAATATAGTCCATGAAACCAAAAACTTGACTATAAAATGGCAAACAGTAATGACTATGCATTTTGCTCACATGCAGCCAAGCATGCAGGGTATACTTATGCCACTTCTTTCTTGATTCGTGTTCAAAGTACAGCTCTGTGAGTTTACTCTTGTTTTGTAAATTATGTATATGTGTATTGTGGTTTTGACCCTGGCACATGTTTTTGAATTTTATGAGATTTGTGAGATCATAAAAACTTATGACGCTTATTATTCCTTTAAAAATGTAAAGACTTTTACTCTCTTGTAAAAGCAAAAAAATTTTTGTTGACATCACTATGCACTAGTGGGTGGGGTAAACTGAGATTAATCAATAATATCAGGTTTTATCCACCTGTAATCAAGAACAAAATACTAGCTCAGAATCTCTTTCTTTCAATGACCTATATGTTTAATTTGAAAAAAAAAAAAAAAAAAACGACATTTGTCATTGTACCACAAATGAAAAAACAAAAATTGTACATTTTCAAAAATGTTCAAACACACGATTTTGGCATTTTGGTTGCTTGTCAATACATTTGTATTTCACCTAAATGCTCAAATAACTCTGTAGCTGGCAGAACAATTTCTGGCAAAACAAATTCCTTTTTAGTGTGATTTGATTATGTACTATACTAGCATGACGTATTACCTGACCTTGGTTAAGGTTTGCTATTATCAGCTCTGTGGAACTGGCAATGTTTCAGCAGTTTAACCTCTAGTCAGTATACTGCAGCTTCAAACCAGGCTAAATTATTTGAAAACTTACAAGGAAATGTATCAGAGGGCTACTGATACAGATTTTAAAAAGGGGTTTGTAAGCAATCACTATCATAAATACCCATTATTTGGCCCTTTTATGCAGTCTCTGTCCAGAAATGGTCTGGAAATAGGGGGAACAACAGAGAAGTTGTTTGTGAGCTCATGGCCAGGGCTGCCAATGACAGTCACAGCTGTGTGTGTGTGTGTGTGTGTGTGTCAGTTGCCTAGCCTGAATTTTTCCAATTTCAAACTTCTGCTAAAACAGTCCTTCTTAAAGTCCTAGACCTTGTTTTTGTTTGGGTTATTTAAGAGCAATTATGCTTAGATGGCCTAACTTAACATGAAAGAATTCAGGCAAACTAAAGCTGCTTTCTTCTTCAGAAAAGAATAGAGCTCTCCTTGAAAGTCTGTAACCATCGTAAATGCTTTGTACCTTTGAAATAAAATGCCTAATTACTTTGGCCAGCACTCTGCTCTGAGACTCATCAGCGTGGCATGCCGTTGTGTACCCGGACATGCACACACACCCACAAAAACACAACCTCCTCAACCCTTGGGCCTGAGGAGTCCTGATACTTTTGGAAAACAGAATGGGTCCATCTGGAGCAGTGCGCCAGATTCCGTTAAGATTCTGACTCACTCCATAAGCATGCCAGGCCTGCGCTCTGTAACATGCTCCGCCGAGAGCCCTGCCACCACTACCTTGTTTTGATCTAGCAACTTTAAATTAGAGAATGAAAGTGCATTTGGCGAGACGGAGAGAAGCTTAATTGAACTGTTTCACCTCTTTAAACGCAGCTAGTTGTGGCTGACAAGAGAGAGTAAGAGACAAAGGGGGAGACACAGAATGCTTCATTAAAAGGCTACCTCACTCCTTCCTTGCAGATGCATTTTTCATCCTGCGAACTTGTAAAAACAGGCCACGCTCGAGATGCATTATGGATCTATTAAGGTTCTATTATATAAGGCTAATTTCTGCGCAGACACGGGTGTTAATGCTCTAGCATGGCAGCTTTGAAGACTTCCAAAATAAATAGTCATAATATGTTCGACAGTGTCGGCAAGGGATTTTTTTTACTGTTGGAGTTTTGATTTGTGTTATGTCTCAGGAGGATCTTAAAGGTTTGACGTGACATTTTAAATGTTATTAGAATTCTGCACAAGTATGAAAGTGAAGTCAGATCTCGACCTGACTCGATCCAGGCCTGGTCGGCACTGCTAAATCTAAACCTGAGCCTGAATCTGCTCATATGCACTACTGGAGATGGATTATCTCATTTTTCATAGCTTTTCTTTGTTACTAAGTGCTAGTGCCTGAGTTGAATGATTAAAATGTCTCACATTAGTCCGACCAACAGGGAACTAATTCCATTCAAAAGCATAATCAAGCTACTGCAATAACAGACAAAACCTCACAGGTAATCAATGCAATCTGCCATCTTGCTACTTCTGCTGTGCACTGTACAGCACTCTCCTGTGAGGACGCATCCTTGATTATATTGGCTCAACCCAAAATTGGTAGAAATATGGACTGGTTTTGTATATTGCACCAAAGTTCAAAGAATCCTGGATGGAACTGGTTTATTTAAACTGGATGCGCTCTATTGTCACTGTATTGTTTTTGAAATTGTCTGTAGAACACATTTAGCCACTCCTCAAACTCTGGATGCAGTAAATACAACTAGAGAGGAAATACAGAGCACAAGAGAGTGATGAAAGAATAAAAGGAGTGGAAGAGTAAGTGAGTGAGAAAGAAAGCATAAAATCTACTGCATATTAATCACTTATCAACTTGAACTTGACCCAAGCCCTGTAAAATCTGGACATGCAATATTTTGTAGACCATGTCAGAATTGGGTTAGGCATCAATCCTCTGCCTAACTGTGGTTAATTCTGTTTATGCTGCAAAACATGTTCTTGATTTAAAATGTATGCATGATTTGCACATGAATAGAATATATTACATCAACAGGGCTGCCAACTTTTGAATTCAAATTGAAGTGGGATTTGTTCTGGAAGAGAAGGTGTATTCAATTGTATTTGTATATTGTGATGTCAAAACCTTGAATCACAGGAAGTGTACAGTATTTCTTATTGAGAAGGTAAAGCATTTAACAACTGAAGAGCCTGTCTTTAAATGTACTGACTCCAAAGAAAGCATGGTTAAAAAATATAGACCTTGTATTTGTTCCTCCAGCCTTTCTCCACTTATGCTAAATGTAAGTTGGTCAACCACAAAATCATTGTGGTTGGATGCTGCACTGGATGCGCATTGTGATACATTTTTACATGCGTGCAAGTTAGCAGCCCTGCAGCACAAAATTATTGGTAAATGCAAGTAAACTAAAAGACAGCATTATAAGGTCATGTATTTTATTCATATGAAAATTATGTCCACATTTGAATCAAGTAGATCCAGTTCATCAATTTTTTTGCTTTATTGTGATTGTCACAGAATTCAGATCAATCTGAATGTACCTGAAGAGTCACGCACGATTGTCCTTTAGATAATGAGTAAGAGTGCTCTCATGTCTTGATGAGGTTTGAGTGATGACCGCCGGATCGCCCTGTGGTGGGGGGTAAAGTGGCCTGTGGAGCTCTGGCTCTAGTCTTATACAACACAATAGCAACATCCTTTCCAAGCATTTGTGCCTCAAGACAGGTAAAGTAACAAAGATATTGTACATAAGTCTTACCTGACATTACCCCACATTAACATTTTTGGAGGATTATTCCAAGCTGCTTTCTTCATTTTTGATATGGATTCACCCCAGAAAGTGTTATAAAGGAAGTTTGTATAAAGATATTAATGCTGCCCTACAGGATGGTGTTGCCAAAGTGAGTGGAAGAAAGAGTGGGAACAAGAAAACGTCAGAAACTTCAAAAGAAGCTCCTTGTTAATGAAATATGAGATTAATTACTTCATAAGTTGGTGTTATGCAATATTATTAGCTTTATTATTGGCTTTAAAGTCTTGTCAGTCAAATGCCGTAAATGTAATCATAAATGTTAATGTATCAGAACTTTAACATTTTGAAAATTCGAGCAAGACTCGGTTAAATCAGCCTATTAGCGACAAGCTGAAAAGAGTCATGATTTGCTTAGTTACTCAGCTGATAGTTCTGATTTCTCCAAGAAGATCTGTCTAGATGGAGCAGATAGCAGATTTACGCTGCTTATGTTGGACTGTCAGAGCAGCTCAGATGGAGGAGAAAATATGAATGCAAATGAAAGTCAAGGTACAGGCCATAAACATTTTATCTTCACTGAACTTCAATCTATGGCTGGTGCCAGAATCAACTCAGATCACTTTGATGTTTTTTTTTTTCTTTTCACTGTTTTTGTCTCCACACTATTACACTAGGATTTTTTAGCTTCTTATATTGACAAGTAGATCTCCTCACTTAATAACAGGCGTTCTGCATGCGGGCATAAGCAGGTGCAGGTTTTATCTGAGCAGTATTGTTGACACCGACTCCAAAGAGTGAATTGTGAACAAGCAATGTACACATGAATGTCTACATGTACCTCACATTTGTTAGTGGGGCAGCGGTAGCCTAGTGGTTAAGGCATTCACCCTGTGATTGGAAAGTCCAGGTTTGATTTCCAAGACCACTAGGAACCTCTGAGGTACCCTGAGCAAAGTATCGTCCCCACACCATGCTCCCCGGGCGCCGTGTTCCTGGCTGCCCCCTGCTTCACTTGGTGAATGGGTTAAATGCAGAGAAAGAATTTCATGCTGTTCACACTGACAGAATGATCACTTTCATTTGTATTTTCTTCTTTTTCTGCCTGAAATGTAAAGACTTAAGACGTTCCCCATAAAAACTCATGCTGATTCTCTGCAGTTTGTACATAACCACACAGAGACCCCAAAATGTGATCTTCAGCGATTCTAAAGGTTGACAAAGAGTTAATGTTGCACTGCAGCCTAAAACTAGCATATAATAGGTTTTTGGTCATTTCATGCCATGCACTATTCTGTAGCACACTATTGCATTATTCGGTTTCTCTGTTTTGATGGGATTCACAGTTTGTTCACAGTTTTGTAAACCTGGTGCAGTGGAGGCAGCTGGGCCAGAACTGAACAAAATGATCTTGGGGTTTGGACTAAAATCCCAGATAACAAACTGTGATAATTTGATGTCGAGCAAAAACAATGAATCATCATAGATCTCTGATGCTGAATTTGCATTGATCTTGCTCATTGTCCTGGACATTGTTTTGATTAAAATTCCAGATAGCAAACAGCAATTGAAATGATTTGATGTTGAGCAAAAACAATGAATCATCATAGATGACTGATGCTGAATTTGAACTGATCTTGCTCATTGTTCTGGACATTGATCCAATGATGGAAAATCAATCATATTGGACCCTGTTCCAACGTGGAATCAGCAGCACTCACTGACTGTTGAAAAGCTTTTGACATAATGGCAGTACTGATTACTATCCTTTACATCTCTCACACGTAGCCCCAGCTTATAAAGTTCCCAGGATGCTAAACAGCTAAATAACGACTATCTTAAAATATGTTATTATTTGAAGAACTGATGTCAAGCATGAACAAAATTGCAGCAACAAAGAAGTATTTGCAAGTAATTTACATGAATAGATGAACAACCAAACCCTGGCCTTACAAACTCTAAAACTCTGAACCTCTGAGACCCAATTTCTACAAAAAGTATGAGCTTCAAACCTGGAATTCATAGAAGGACCACTGTTGAGAAGTTCCCTCTGCCCAAGGTCAACCATGATACTGGCAGTGAATGAGTAATGTATGGACATTTACTTCACATTTGTTTTCTTCTTTTTAGAAATAAAATATATCAATTGGTCTTGGACATTAAAATAATTTATGAATTCACTGACTGATGATCTGTCAAGCATTTGGGGTCCTCAGTGTGTCAAGACTGAAGCTCAGTTTAAAGACTACAAACAACGAGGTTGTTGGAAAACAAAGCTTGGCTAGACCTTTAGGCAAGCAAGGAAATAGTACTTAAAGCAATAGTACTTAAGAGCAAAGAACAAGTGATCTGACATGAGCAAAGAAAGCAAAGACATCATGATTATATTCCAAGTATGTGTCCATGATATGCTAAAGAGTTCTGAGGCTGGGGAGACAGAGTTGCTCTATGATGAATTTAGACAGATTTTTTTTTCTTCATGGAAAGTATTCACCAACCTGATTGTCCATCAACAATTTGTACCCTGAGGGATACATGCAAAAGAGTCCACTGCACTTTTTAGGTCTTAATAGAAAAAGGCAGACCTGAAAAAAGTGTAGAGGACCAATTTGATATGTATCCCTCATCCCTTATGACTTCTAATCAATTGATATGAATAACTAAAGTTCATGCAATCATTGGAAAAACAATGTCCTACGAGGTTGGTTCCTGGTACCAGCTTCATCCTTTTCCAAACTTTCCCATTCATTTTAGATGTTAAAATAAAAGAACACAGTCATATCTCATGTTCACAGTTTTACAACCAGACTGAGAAGCTTTCCTTGTCTCGTATTATGCCTTTCATGCCAGTAGGGTTGAAGATGTTAGCATTTCTGACTAAATCTCCCGGTTCATCAGCCCCACTGGCGCACGTTTCCTAATGGCATGTCCTCAACTGTCATTTTATGTCCCTGGCACTCATCGTTTGTGATGGCAGACTCAAACGTAACAAATATGGATGCAGCTCACATGACAGATGCGCTTTCTGGGCCATTCGTACAAATGGCTCTACTGTTCCTGCTTGACAGGGAATCTCAACCAAACCTAACAATTATGAAAAGATAAACCAAATATGCTGGACTTTTCCATGAACCCAGTGGAACCAGATTATTCAAGAGTTTGAAAAGCCTTAGGATGAAAAGCCTTAGGATATTGCAGAGGGCTATATCCCTAGGTGCGGCCGTCACATGGGCACTCTAAATAACACTTAAAGGAACCCAAGATACTGTGGAAGAGTGATTAATTACCCATGATACCACATGTAATTTTTTCTGAGGGCAGAGTCATAGCTAATTCAGAAATCCATTCACCCATACTCAACCTATTGATCCTTTTCCATGACAGAGCAATAACTCTTTTGGGCAATAAAACGCCTATTTCTAAAAATATTTGTCGTCTCCATCTAATGTTATGATTAACTTTAAACAAACCGAGTAATAAAAACTTCAGGTCTAGAAGTATTTGTATGGATAATATCCCCTGGCTTTGCCCTCTCACTACCTCCTAGAACTAATTTAAAGTACACTGTCAAAGACACTTGATACACACAGGTATAGGACCATCATTTTTAATATGCTGTTGTTGCTACATACTCAAAACAGGTGCATTAAAACCTGTGTTCTTGATTGTAGCCAAATTTGCATAATTTGATTCACATTTTGGTCGAGTGCCATTAAAACTAATGTATGCCATACATTATTTTCAGGTGACCCTTGTCTGCTTATCATTTGGGATGTTAATGCTAACAGAATTTCAGTATTTTTTATGTATTTTTAATCAAAGAAATACCTAGCGCTTATATTCTTACAAGACATTTGTGGATTATGATTATTTAAAAGTAAATTATTTTTTATTTATTTTCTTTCATGGGATTTAAAATGAAGATTCTTTAAGGTTCTTCTGATGTCCAGCAAGACAGGCCATGGACTGTGTTTCTCAGAGCCAAGAAAAGATTCATTTTTTATTTTTCATTTTTTACCTACATCCTGTGCTAAACAAATGCTGAAGCCTCTCTGGGTCACCCCGTTGGTTTTAGCTCAGAACATTCAGGATGACCTATGACTAAACTCACAGCAGAAAATTTCTCCAAGTCCTTTTAAAAGAAATATTAGATATTATGTAACATTTTAAGGGTGACAAAAATATGATGCGTAAGATCTTTTCTGCACTTTTGCCAGCAAATTTATGAGTATCAGATTCATTTTTCAACCAGCGACTTGTTTGTTCCTTTTTAAATACTCTGTACATAGCCATGCAATGCTCCCAAAATGTAAGTTTCACAGCTGTGACTGAAACAATGTTAATTTGATGTTGAGCAAAAGTAATGAATCATCCTAAATCTCTGTTGTTGAATTTGCATTGATCTTGCTCATTGTACTGGATTTTGAACCAACACTGGAATATCATCCATGTAGGACATTGATCCATCATGGATTTAGCAGCACATGGCTGAAAAGCTGTTGACGTAATGGCAGTACTGATTATGATCCTTCGCATCTCCCACACATGGCTGTAAGGCAATTTATTGTCAATCACACATTTTTATCTACATCAATTTAACATGTTGGTGGGGAGACACATCCATGTTTTTTTACAAGTTCCCAAGTGGTTAGTTAAAACAAAAACAGTGTGTGCAACGGTTACAAAATCTGTAATCTGTGAACTGTCTTAAAAATGGATGTAAACATGGACAAAAAGTGTACCAACAAGGAATAGTAGTCACAAACATGAATTGTCGGCCCCTCAAGAAAGTCAAAGTCTGACCTCTAAAACTCCAGAAATCTGAACCTCTGAAATCCCAGTTTCTACAAAAACTATGAGCTTCAAAACTGCAATTTATAGTAGGACTGCTGCTTGGAAACAGCTTCTGTCCAAGGCCAACAAACAAGCATGCCTAACATGGTTTTATGCATCCATAAAATGACTTTTCTGTTTGAAAAATAGTCCAATATCCCACTACACACAGATCGGGCCTTATACAACAACACTTGTGGTAAGAACTGAAGCTGCTCCAGAAGCCCAGGACGCACGGCAAATGCACCAATGTTAAATCAAAACTGTGAGTGTTATATTGGACACTTATATTTAACACATTAAATGTTTAAATATGGTCGGTTTCAACCAGAGGATTGTTTTACAATTTTTGGTCTGTAACCTGCCATACAGCCCAAAACACCATAATGGTAAGGACAAGATAACATCCACTCTTCTAGCATATTATGCATTATTGCATATTATGCATTATGTAGAATAGCATATTATGAGAGAAAGACTTATTAAATGAACTGTAGGTGAATAAATAAAAGTAAACTAAAGGACTCTAATAAAACTGTAGTGAATGCTGGGATCCTCTATAACTGATGACTAAGGGTCAGTTTCCCAGACCCAGGTTAAACAAATTCTAAAATAAAGTGAATTTCCATTGGTGATTGTCACGGCTGAAGGCCGTGTGAGGCCATGTTTACTGTCCTTTGTGTTTATTTCCTGTCTTGTCTTTTTATGGACTTTTATTTTGATATCGTTCTAGGTTTTTGCCTGTGTCACGTGTCCTATGTTTTGTAGTCCTTTTGTAGTCCTTAGTCACGTGTGTTCCCCCTCACCTGTTCCCTGTTTGTTATCCCCAGGTGTTTCACGTTTTCCATAGTCCTGTCTGTGTATTTAAGTTCCACTTATTCTTCTGTTGGTTGTCGGTTATTGTCCTCAGTTCCCTGTTTCTGTTTTGTACCTGCACGTTTCTGAAATAAAGCCTTAGCATGGATTTCAGGACTCCAGCCTGCTCCTTTCCCTGAGGCAGTTCGCGGTCCTGGGGGTTTATCCTTCCCCCGGATCGCGACAGTGTTTCACCATTGTTCACTGGAATTTAGTCAAGAATTAAAAGACTAGTATTACAGATTAGTTCATCCATCATACTCTCTTCAAGAAGGTGCTTCATGAAGGTACTTCTGGAAAAGCTGGGTAAATACTTATGTTAAAGTGAAAAATATACACACCTTCTACAGAGAACAGACTCCTGCACCCAAATTAGGATATTTCAAATAATGTATAGTATAACAAGGCCTGTGATATTTTCTATTTTATGTTTTTTTTCCACTATATCAAACTCAGCAGATATAAATTCAAATAGATATAATAAAAAATATGTGCAAATACTTTCAGAAAAATGGAAAACATGCATGTCATCCGCTCTCTGTATGTGTAATTACTTTTGTATATTTACTTATCTGCATTGTTATCTATAATTACTTTGGATATTGTGTTTGGATATTTGTGTGTGTGTGTATATGTGGGCACAGCTGTAGCAGCTTTATAATAATGGAAATTAAATAGTAGTGGGGACGTGCAGTCCTCCAGCTGAGGGTATGCTTTACATGTTAATTACAGTATAAAGAGGTTTGGTGTTTGCTGTTTGCATTAATGAATGTATTATATATGTATGTCTGACAGCAAGAGTGTGTCCTTTTAGAATGCTCCATTGTAAATGTAGCAGCTGTGTTGCCATGGAAATAAATGGTCCGTGTATCAGACTGCCTTGATGATAATCAATGTTAAAATCCATGTCATGTGATTGGTCACTTTAGTGGAGGATTTCCTACCTGACAAACTCAAACTAATGTTTGTATCAGTAAAATGAAATCACATACAAATACACACATGCGAACACACAACACACATACACACACACACACACACACACACACACACACACACACACACACACACACGAGACACAAGACTCAGTAGACACACTTCTGTCTCATACCTACTTCCAGGGCTCACCAAATTCTTAACAAAGCATACAAATAAACAACATATCTGTCTGTATTTCTCTCCCTCTCTTGAATCTCTTCCTATGTGTGCACCCAAAGCATGTACCATCCTGACAGCAGCAATCAGAGCCCTTTGAGATGGGCAGTATAGTGGAATCTGGAAAAGGTGTTCATGTCAGGGGCTTTTTGTGATTGCCACTGCTTTTATCTCAATTTCCCCCAATCACAGCATCACACAGGCACTGGATGAGCCTGAAAAGTCAGGACAAACACATGTACACACACACACACACACACACACACACACACATACCAGGGCTCTCGTAATGGCCACTCATCCTCAGGTGCACATTTCTTATCAGAGCTAATTGTATCTGCTTGACAGTGATAATGCTTCCTCTGCCCTAACGCTCATGCTGGTCATATGAAAGGGACAGTCAGTGGGTACAAAATGTGAAGTATAAAAAAAGGCAGATGGATGGTGCCATCAGATAAGGCATAAACAGCAGTGAGCTTTTTACTGTATAATAAAAATCCCACTTGAAGTACTCAAGTAAATTAGGTTAAATGAGATTGAACAGGTTTAGTTAATGTGCCATACTTATCCCATCTAGAAGCACAATAAGCTGCTGTGTTTGTGGGGGGGTTGGGGGTGGATTTGAGTGTGCATGAGTGAGACGTGAAAAAGTGTCCTACTTTTCTTGTAAAGGTATTTGCTCTCCGGTTGATGATCAAAGCAAAGAAGTGACCGTCTCCAGACTTAAAAGAAAGACAATAATTGAGCTTTTCAAATGAGTCGAGTGGAGTATGTCTGCATTTAGCCAGGAATTAAAATGGGTTCAATCAGACCAGTCAAACTCCTGCTTACTATTCATTTTCAGAGAAGTACTCAACTGAGCTTTGTGCTTTTGACTTAATTATATTAAGTCAAATGATAGCTGGATGTTCTTCCATTAATGGAGAGGTGATTTGATGAAAAGAAATCACCTTGATGCTTCAGGTGCACTTACTTTTCCTACCCAGGGATCCACGCTTCTTTTTGTGCCCATTACTACACTCTTAAAATGAAAGATTTCTGAGCTATTCTTGGTTTTAGTGTATCATGATAGTGCTGCAAAAAAACCTACAGACTTTTTCTGCAGGCCCCCAAGTGGCTGCTTCACTTGCAAAGTATTATTATTATTATTATTATTATTATTATTATTAATATTATTATGAGTAGTAGTTGAAGTAGTAGTAGTAGTAGTACTGTCACGCACACCAGGTCACGTGCAGTCAAAGGGCACTGGAAATGACTGCCTGTCAGGTGTAAAAGGTGGGAGCAGGTGTTAGAAACTCGCACAGACATTGAAGTTGCAAGCTTCAGTCATATGTGTCCCATAACCCTATCTAGCTCGTCATGCGAGTACTCCCCCCATTTTTCCCTGTGTGTGCAAGTCAGAACGCGGGCTCATTTGGTACGAGCCTCAACTCCGTAAAGGAGCGTTCTCAGATCAAAACGCGTGGTAAACCCGCTCTCTCGTTGCCAATCACGCTTGGGCTCTTCCGCCATGCAACAAGGTTGTTTTTTGGTTGTTCGGTCATTTCTGCCCACTCATGACAAGTAGTAGTAGTAGTAGTAGTAGTAGTAGCATTAGCAGTAGCAGTAGTAATGACTTTTCTGGTGTACAGAGCTGGCAGCTTTGGCTGGCTGGTAACAAAACAGCATTGGATTGATAAACGTTAGTCTCCCCAAAGAAGTACCCAGTTTCATGAAGTAATAACCATCTTAACTGTGCTTAATAACTGCTTTCTTCATATCAAATACTCATGTACAACTTTCACAAAAAATTAATTAAATTAATTATATTACTTTATGTTGATTTACCTGCTCACCTAGAAAAACATAAATCCAACTTGTTTAGTGTGGGATTTCTACATTACAATTCAATTTCACCCAGAACAAAAACAACTGAGGTCCCTCCAAGTGAAGCTTTCTTTAAAGAACCCAGTGTGATCACCCCAAAGAAGTTGTTTGGCCCTTTTCTTTCCAAGAGGGGATGCATTTCTATTTCTGTCCTCCTTTCCGAGCCATTCTGCCCAGTACTCTTCAAATGCTGCATAGAAGCGTGTGTCTGAATTCTTTTACTGTCCTTTATGATAATCTATACCGAGCAATGAAGCTTTGCCCACTATTGCTGACATAGTTTGTCAGTGAGAAGTTTACAGATGTCGACAAGGCAAAGTGAGCCATTTAAGACAGCAGGGGAGACAATTTTTGAAGCCTAGATTACAGTCCATTACTATTTTGGCAGGGACTCAATGCAAACCATCCATGGTGGAACACAGAATTGTTGTATGCTTTTTGCATGTCAGAACAGAGGTAGATGAATAAACTGATATTACCCTATACAAGCATGTAACTAAGGCACTATCTATAACATAGATTATCAGGAGACAATGCTTTTTCCTATCTTTCCTGATCTAGGACACATTTATTGCCAAGCAGGCCAGTGGCCACTGCTTTTTTTGTACTTTTACTAACCTTATCCATAGAATATCTTCATTAGACACTTGGTACCTCTTTGGTAGCACTCTATACCCTGAATGTTTTCATTTTTTATTTATTATAGAGGCAAAAAGCTTTGGGAGTCATGATAATGACAAAATATTCAATTCAATTCAATTTTTATTTATATAGCACTTTTAACAATGGTCATTGTCACAAAGCAGCTTTACAAAATGAAATAAATGTGAAGTAAAT